>JAKFHU010001533.1:0-171632 GCA_023783475.1 Daubentonia madagascariensis
CTCTCAGTCTTCACTATCTCCCGTGTCTCCCGTATCTTTCTCTATTCCTGTGATCCACACCCATACTCGGTCTGTACCTCCACCTCTCTTTCTGTCTTCCTGTGATCCGTTCTCATACATGCTGTCATCCCTTCCCATGTTTTCCTGTCTTTCTGTAATCCTTACCCACCCATGAACTAACCCGTGACTGTCTCTTTTTGCCTATCTGTGATCCATGCAACTATATGGTCAGATCTAACCTTAACCATGTCTTTTTTCTTCCGCCCCAATACATTAATCCATTTTCACATTTGATCTGGACCCAGCCCTGTATCTTTCTTTCTTAATGTGTTTCTTAAACACACATGATGTGGCTTAACCCTTCCCATCCCTTTCTGTCCAACTGTGATCCATGCACACACACAATCTGCTTCTGCCCATTACTTTCTGTCTTCCTGTGATCCATACCACATAAGAACTCACCCCTGCCCTCCTCTTTTTGACTGTGATCCTTCCATCCAGTTGGTCTGCTCTTACCCTGCCCATCTGTTTCCACGTTCCTGTGATCCATATCCACACATAATCTGGACCTTTTTAATTGTCCTTTATACTCTCACATGATCTGGCTCAGCCCGTCACTTTCCATCCTTCTGTAATCCACACGCACATGTGATCTGGACCTGCCACTTTCCTTTCTACCTTACTGTCATCCATTCTCATACGTGATCTGGTTACGCCCACCTCTTTCTGTATCTCAGTGATACACACACACACACGATTTCATCCTACCCTGCCCATCTCTTTTTCCTTCCTGACATCCATACCCACACATGATATCATCCCTACCCGTCTCTTTCTAGCTTACTGTGATTCATACCCACCCGTATAATTGCCCATAACCTACTTCCTTAATATAATCCACACCTACCTATGATCTTGCCTTGCCCATAACTTTCTAACAGTGATTAACACATGCACATGATCTGGTCCAAACCTCTCCATCTCTTTCTTTCTTACTTTGATCCATACTCACACGTGATCTTGCTCTGTTCACATCTTTTGTATTATTATGACCCATACCCACATATAATCTGCAACCTGCCCCATCTCTTTCTTCTTACTGTGATCCATACCCACACATGATCTGGCTCTGTACATATGTTTCTGTCTTCCTGAGATCCATTCCCACACATGTCCTAGCCATATCCCCTGTTTCTCTCTAACTGTGATACACACCCACACATGATCTGCCTCTGCCCGTCTCTTTCTGTTTCGCTATGGTCCCTGCCAGCCCATGATTTGTTGTCTTCCCGTCTCTCACTGTCCTGCTTTGATCCACACTCTCACCTGGTGCAGGACTTGCCCTTCTCCTTCGCAGTCGCTCTTCTCAGGCTGCACTGCCCACTTCTCTGAGCCTTCCATGTGTCAGGCTTCTTCTTCAGCTAAGTCCCTGCCCTTGCGGTTTCTTTTCCTGGATTTCTTTGTACCCTGGGATCGTGGCTTCCTCCTTTGCGTCATTTATATCTCGGTTCAAATGTCAGCTCTCAGAGAAGTCTTCTGTGACCCTGCAGTCTTGGTACCTCCTCATTTCCGTGTCATCCTCTTTTTCCTTTACTCTACTTGATATCATCTGAAATGATTTTGTTCCTTTCTGTTTTTATTTACCTTCCTTGACCAGAACGTGATCTCACGAGGTCAGGGACTGGTGTGTTTTGTTGGCTGCTCCGTCCCAGCCTTATGCTTGTGTGTGGCACCGTGGAAGTGCTCAGTAAGTCTTTATTAAATGAATAAATGCATTCCGGGAGTGACCACGCAGCTAGGCAGGAGTGGCGACTGGCATTAAAGTACACGGAGAGAACCAGGAAGAAGGCAGCTGAGAGTAGCCAGTGAATTTGGCATCTAGCAAGCCATGGGCGAGGCTGGCCCCATGGGCGATGGCTTGCATCCATACGGGAGGATGGGGAGGTGGAAGGTGGTGGAAGACGAAAAGGAGGGACTCAGCGGGGCATTCGGGGAGGAGAAGAGATTGGAGAATTTGGGAGCCAAAGAAGAAGAAACGTAGCCTCAGGGCGTGACGTAAGCCTTTGGCCAGGGGCTTTGTTTTCCTCTGGGGAGGGTTGGCCCCGCTCTGGTGTTCCTGGGGTTCCCTGGAGGGCTTGGTGTCAGGCGCCCGGAGCCCCCGTCTTTACACAGACAGGAAGGAAGAGCACAGAGGAGGAATGAAGGTGTCCAGAGGAGAACACGCCCAGAGGGAGACTTAGGGGCAGGAGGACCGGCTCCGTGGAATTCACTTGTGGGGGCCTCGGGCGCAGTGAAAGGGTTAGGGGGCTTGATGTGCTCCTGGTGCAGCCATGGGAATGGACAGACCAACAGACACGGAGACTGTTAAAAGTAGCCATTGGGCCGGACAGGGTGCATGTCCCATCGCAGTTAGCCTGTTTCTGTGTTGGGATAAGTCATGGGAGCTTGAAGGGATGGTCCAGAGACTTCTCAATCCATCTTTGGAGCGCACAAGGGCAACAGGGCAGCAGAGAGTGGGGGAACAGCCCTGGAAGCCAAGGAGGCGAGAGAGAGTCCAGGACTGGGTGCCCCTTGGGGAAGGGCAATAAGTGGGCTTCTGAACCAATGTGTGCACATGTTACAAAATCAACACAAAGCCAAAAATTCTAGTAGAAATAGACTTTCTCCAGTGATCCTCAGCGCCCCTGGGGGACTCACCAGTACCCCACTGTGGAAGGCCCTGCTGCTGGGGTCTGTGGAGGTGATGTGCTGGGGCCACCTCTGCTCAGGGCCAGCTCCTGCTGGCTTTACCCTGACGACAAAGGGACCCTCTGTAGTGTTTCCTTGGTCTCTCTTTTTGGAGCATGTCCTCTGTCCAAGAGCATGGGAGTCTTTGTGGGTATGTTACAAAGAGGTTTGAAAGGGAAAGACCTACTCAAGGTACCGGGGTTGGGCCCCACTGCTCTGCTACCTTCTGTCTATGTGGCTTTGGTCATGTTGCTTAAGCAACATGTTTTCTCTATTTTCTTGTTGGCAGAATGAGGATCACCCCTTCCCCCAGGGTTGTGGCGGTTCAGGGAGATCAAAAAGGAAGTGTCTTGTTGCAAAGGGGCTCAAACTGTCTGTCCCTGTGTTCCTGCATCTCCCCTCCCCCGGCCCTGCCCCCTTTTCTATGTCCTGTCCACAGCTTGCCCCCATTGCACCAGAGCCCCAGGAAAGCAACTGTGTGGCCTTGATAGCAAAGAAGACTTTAAAATCATTCCCAAATAAATTTGAGCAAGTGTATTGGAGTCACTAGCTGTGAAGTCTTAGTCTCTGTCTCCCTATCTGTGAAATGGGGCCTGCAGGATTCCCTATATCAGTGTGGACTGTGTTCACACAGTGTCCTGGGTTTTTTTGTGACTGTGAAGGCAGCTGAATTATTGGCCTCTATCTCTATTTTGTTCACTCCACCCCTGGGGTCCAGCTCTGCCTTCTTCAGCTTGGGAGCAAGACTGCCGGCAGGGTGGGATTTCTGGGTGGGTGAGTCTGGCTGATGCTGGAATCCTCCCACAGGCTCCTTGCACTCTCCCACTCAGCTGTGTCCTCTAACTCACCTCTACTAGGAGAAAGATGATATTTTAGCCACCATCTTTACTCTTTTATGTCTCAACTTTTCAGAATCTGGGTGCAGAGGAAAGAGGGGTGATATTTATTGGCGTCCCCTTGGAAACTTCAATAGGCAGCATAAAGTAGGTATTTGATCTCTCTCTCTCTCTCTCTCTCCTCACACACACACACAGTCAATTGTCAAATTCTTTTGCCTTCTCCAGGAAACTGCTAAATCTGTCTATCCTTCTTGGCCTGATCTCTTCTTGTCCTTGAAGAGTTGCACACATGAGGGCCAAGGTTGACCCTACAGCTTTGCCGGTGAGCTTGGAAGTGTATTCGCACCCCATCACCCATTGAGCCTTCAGATGAGATCTCTGCCAGCTTGACTGCAACCTCATGAGAGATCCTGCAGCCAGAACCACCCAGCTAAGTTGGAGTTGGGCTCGTGACCCATAGAAACTGTGAGATAACAAATGTTTGTTGTTATGCATCAACACATAACTAAATCAATACTTTCTGCTTTTTCTACCTTGTTTTTAAAGGCAAAAACTGTGTTTGATTATTACACAATTATTACAAACCTCACTGCCAAGCCATTTCCCTCCTAATTCCTTTCCTCCACTGATAATAACCACAGAATGTGGTGGAAAGCTGTCTGTTGCCTATAGATGCATAGGAAATTCTTGATGGCTGGTTCTGTTTAAAGTCCTGATCTGTCAAATCTGAACTGCAGAAATCTTTGCCTAAAGTCCCAGTGAGATTTTTGAAGGAGTGAATGCACTTTCTTAAAAATGAAAATATGCAAAATTTCTTCTTGGTGCATGGAATATTTGATATATGCAACCTACTCTAGTAGTTATTTTTAGATCTTCTCTGTTGTGGAGTGCCTGCATCTTGTTTTCACTTGTCTTTCAATGTTTGTGTGACTGAATGAGGTCAATTCCAAGGAAGAATAAGGAGTTACTGAATATGCTGGGGGGGCAGTTATGTATGTATATGTAGATTTATTTCTTCTTTTTCTTTTTTCCCCCTTTTATTCCTTTAAAAATATTTTCTTGCTGTTTGCTGAGTACATATCTCATTTCAATATGGGAAGTTTAGCTATAATGTGCAATCAGCATATGAATATCACCATTTAGAAATATTCATTGAGTGAGAATTAGTGGTTTTTAATGTTGCATCTTGCTTTATTAATTTATGTATCAATGTATTTCAGAAGGCTAGCATGGATGCTTGGGAAATCAATAGCAACACTTCTTCTGTTAAAAAAAAGTGCAGGTACATAAGAAATGACTCTGGTCAGAAAGAAGTGCTGTGATATACCCTCTCCTGAGATAACTGGGGCAGTCAGTGATATACGAGCATCCCTCCAACCAGGAGACTGTCAAGAGCCACTGGCCAAGGGAAGGAATGGTGACCATCACCACTGAGTTCCACTCCAGGCATTGTCAAATGTTTGTATTACTTGCTAAATGGATATACTCATGACTACTGTGCAAAGGATTTGAAGCCTTATTATTATGTGATAATAAGTAAACTGCCTAAGGTATGGTTTTGGTCAATGTGCTCATATTGGTCAGGATAAGCTATGCTATGCTGCAGTAACAAACGAACCCTGAAATCTCAGTGGCTTTGCTTGTTCTCTCAGGCAAAGTCTAGTCCTCTATAGCTGCTGCTTCTTTTGTATGGCTCTGCTATTCTAACACATGGCTTCCAAGATCATCACATCAAGAGAAGAGAGATGCTAGAAGGTAGCTCAGGGTCTTTTTTTTTTTGCCTTATCCCAGAAGCGATATGTGGCACTCCTACTCAGAGCCCACTGGTAGAACTAATCACATGACCCTGCTTAAGTACAAACGAGCTGGAAAGAGTGGTTTTTCCAAGAAGAGAAAGAAGAAAATGAAAGATTTGGTGATGCACATAGCATTGTTTCTACAACAGGCTTTAAACATTTTTCCGGCTAAAACGATTGCAGACATGGTTTCAGGCTGGGCCAGGTTGGTGAGCTGAGTGAAGCTCCTTGATTATAGGGTATAAGTGCGCACAGGTGATTGGAGGGGGCTGTGTCCGGCTGGAGCCCACCTGTTGCTCCTAAGGAGGGTAGTAATCCTTTCCAGTTTTTGCCATGCAAGATTTTGTGCCTTACGTTACAGATCTTCCAATTTTTAAAAAGAAAGTAGAAATGCAGATTTTAATGTGAAATGCCCCTATTTTAAAACGTAGGCTTAAATATATGAGAATAGGCCAAACAAAATGTGCTAGCAGCACTAATTTGACCTATGTGCTGCCAGCATAAGATCGTAGCTCTTTGGCTTAGAAACTTGGGATCTCAAATAGACATCTATTTACCTGTGGGGTAGAACAAACTCCAAACTTCTCAGAAGGATCTTGACTCTCTGCCCGTGAGCACTCTCTCAGTCCACCTTGGTTCCGGTTCAAGTTCTTCATCCTCACATTATCCCATGCCCAGCTGACTGCTAGAGCACTTAGAGCTACACTTATAATTCAATGCAGATTCCCTGCGTTCCAGGTCTTTGCCAGGGTGTACAATCTAGAAGTATTAATATTTGGAAAACCACAGGTGTTGAGCATGATTGGAACACAGGATGGGTATTGGGGAATTATTACCAACTTGGAGAGCTGAGCAGGGCCTGGAACAGGAAGGACCCTGGGTCAGCTTTGGGTGGGATCCCAGGAGCTGTGGGAAGGAATTAGATTATAACTGGGGGAGGTCACACACTCAGATCTACATTCTAGACAGACCATTCCGGCAGCCATTGGGGGTGGGGATGGGAGCTCTCACAAGCAGGAACTGACCATCCACTATATGAAGCACCTGGGTGTACATCCCATCCATGTATTTTCCTGGGGGTCAACTCCAGGGATTTCATCCTGCCTTTTGGGGCTATTCTCAGAGGAGTAGGTGTTCCTCTGAGTGTAGCCCAAGTTGTTGGGTTAATTACAGTGAGCAAACAGTTAAGCACAACTACCCTTCTCTTTAAAATGATAGAAGAAATTACTTTAAAGCTTGCCCGAGATGTGAGAGGCTTAGCTTTTTGCTGTGGTCTTAGTGGAACTTTTGACTAGAGCTTTTTAATCACTATCTTTCCTATTTGCTTTCTCAGAATTGAAATGTCAAGATTAAGAATCCAGAAAGGCCACCAGAAGCCTTGACCGCTTGTGATCTGGATTCGAGGCTGCAGACTCCCTGCTGAACCGGCCTCAGGAGCCGAAAGTTCTGGGCCAGGCAGAAGGGCAGAGTGTGCTGCGGCCTGCCCTCCTGGGGACGTGAAGGGGCGGGATGGTGTGGACTGTCCCCCCACCCAAACGCTGGCACCCGAGGAGGATACATGAGCAGTCAGGAAATGACGTGGGACTTGCCTCAGCACCAGGAATGAGGCAAGTGAGAAGCAGGTCCTGGAGTCGTGCACCTGGTGGTGATCAGGTGGCCTGACAGTGTCAGAGGAGGTGACAGCCAAGGTCGCCCCTCACTAGGAGGCCTCCTCCAGCTGGACGCTGCCACCGCCTCCTGCTACCTCCAGGGCACACCCGGGGCGCCGGGTCTCTGGACACCTCCCCCCAGGGGGCCTCAGTCCTAGACTCAGCCTGGGACACAGACTGAAGTTTTCCCGCAAATTTTACTTCACCCGGGGCTTCTTGCAGGTAATGCAAAAATGGGGAGGCGTCAGCCTGTCACTCTGTCCCAGGCTCACTTCTCTCCCCTTCTCAGTGCCCATCTCAGCCCCAACCCTCCCTCTCTCTCACACGCACACACACGCACACCCACGCACACATGTGCACACCCATGCACACCCACGCACACATGTGCACACCCATGCACACCCATGCACACCCGCACACAGATGCAACCCCCACGCACACCCACGCACACACGCGCACACACACGCACACACCCACGTACACACAGGCACACACGCGCACACACACGCACACCCACACACATGGGCATACACCCACACACACCCACACACACACACCGACGCACAAAGAGGCGCACACCCGTGCACACCTGCGCACACCCCCACACAGGTGCACACCCACACACAGGTACACACGTGCACACACAGGTACACACACACAGGTACACACATGCACACCCGCACACAGCCACGCACACATGTGCACACCCATGCACACCCACACACAGATGCAACCCCCACGCACACCCATGCACACAGCCCGGCACAGCCATGCACACACAGGCACACACACGCACACCCACACTCAAGCGCACACACCCATGCACACAGGCACACACCCATGCACACCCACACACAGACGCACACCCACGCACACACAGACGCACACCCATGCACACACAGGCACACACCCACGCACACCCCCCCCATGCACACACCAGCACACACATGCACACACACACAGGTACACACATGCGCACACATGCACGCACACATGCACTCACGGGCACACACACAGGCACACATATGCACATGCACACACACACGCACACATGCACACACATGGACCACACACACACAGGCACACGAGTCTCTGTGTCAGTGACCTCATGGCGTCCGGCTTTCACAACCACTAGGACGCAGCCTCCCGCTGCTCAACGGCTCTTCCGGGCCTTTCCCTGCCTTGACGAAGAAAACACGAGTTTGTCAAACACGCCCCCGGAGCCAACAACCCCACTGCGCACGCAGGGCGGCCAGCAGAGCCGCGGGGACGCGGGGGCCCAGGCCCACCCCGAGCCGCCAGGGCTCCCCGCCGCGGGTGGCGACCCTCGCTGCCTGGCGAAGTCGCCCCGGTTGCGGCAGCTGGACGCGAGCAGAGTGGACATGCTCGGCCACGGCACGTGGTGAGGGCCAGGCCCGCGCCGTGTCCCTTACCTGTCCCGCGGCCATCGTGCGGCGAGGCTGCGTTCGAGTCCCTTCATCCTCTTCTCGCGGGCACCGCGGGCTCGGCCGGCGCTTCAGCTGCACGTGCACCGGGTTGCCCGCGGGAACCTGCCGGGTCGCTGGGACGCACAGCGTGCTGGTCGCGGGGGGCCCGCGTGGGGCAGGGCGCTGGATCTCGGCCTGGCTGCCCGCGGCGATTCCCCGGAGCTTTTCGGCCCCGGCGCGGCGCCCCGTCCGGGCCGGTGGGACTCTCTGGGCCGAGGCTGGGCGGCGGGAGTCTCTGCAGCTCCCCCGGTGAGCCCGGGTGCAGCCGGGTGGAGACCCGGGCGTCCGGCAGAGTGACCAATGCGGGCTGTGAGCGGCGGGCCCTTGCCCGCCCCCCACCCTCCCCGGCTCCGGGGCAGGGGCTGCCCTTCTGGGCCTGTGTCCCCACCGCCTGGCCCGCTCCAGCCTCCCCGGGGAACACGGGTCCCCCTCCTTCCCCCGGCCGCGTTCCAAGATCCCCAACAACCTTTCCCTGCTCTGTTCATCTCGTTGCCAGACACGTTGAGGCCGTCACCCCAGCTCTACACACTGCGTGTGTGGTGTCCCCAGCTTTCAGTTTAGCTTGTGATGAAATCATAGGCCAGCGAGCCTCTCTCCAGGCTTTGCAGTGGCGTCATTGCCCATGAATGCAGGGTGAGGAGGCTCCTTTCTGAAAACTTGGACCCTCCGGGATTTTCGGTCGGGGCCCTTCCCACGAATGTCATAAGATGCTCACAGAACTGGCTTCCTTCAGAGGACTGAGGTCGCCAGCCAGGTGCCCGTGTCAGCACCGCTCTGTGGGGAAGTTCCCCGTGGTTGTTGCTGAGGTCTGCCAGAAGAGGGCGCTGTCTCCCAGCACAGATGAAGTGGGCAGAGGGCGATTTCTCCCCAGCAGGTGGATGGAGAAGCCGTGGCTGTTCTGACTTTTTGAATTTCTTTGCTGCAAAGGATCCTCTTCCCATGGTGGAAAGGTCGGCAGCTCTTAAATAGCATGTGCAAGGGATTCCTTTTCTACACGCACCTCACAAACCCTTTTCTGCAGTTATTCCAAATACAGTTGCCTCCAATTTATATAGCAGATGTGTTACTGAGAAGTTGCCTACATGCTAGATTGTGTTTAAAGTGCACTCAAGAAAGCTCCCTCATTCAAAAAAGAAATTGATGTTATCTCTTGTAAAGCAAATTTCAGATTTATAATTCAAATAAGAGTTTATCTGCTCTAAGACATCAGATTCTCATAAGAAGGGTTTGATAAAAGGGGGTCCAGCTCTGTAGTTTACTTCTGAGGAAACCCCAATCCCCCGGCTCACCAAGTTGCAAACTTCTGAGGATGCACAGCCTCCCGGAGTCACTACAGAACTGCCACCAGCACATGGCCTTCAGTGGGCCTTGCAACTGGGCAGTGGCCTCTGGACAGGGGCCTGTCCCTGGGATTGGGGGGAGTTCTTCTGAAAGACCCATCCCCACCTGGGACCTATCCACTGTGAGCAAGGAAGGGAATCGTGGCCAGTGTGTGCCTCCTACTCGCAGGCCCTCCTACTCGCAGATCTCATGTGTGTTATCTCATCAATGCTCATGAGAAAGGCAGCTGAACCGTGGATTTGAAGATGAGGACTCTAAAGCAGAGTGAGGTTTAAGAATATGCACCACTTTGATTCCATGGCCAATCTTGCCTTTGGGCGTCCTTCTCCCAGACTGTGTTTCTTTTCCTCTTATTCTAATCAGCTCATTTTCTTGCTGATGGCCAAGTGATCAACCACTCTCTTAGGCCCAAGGAAAGGAAAACAAAATGACATTTATGTTGGTTCAACTATGAGTCAGTAGTCTGGAAGAAGGCATGAAAGTGTCTGGCTAGAAACCCACCTTTGTGGAACAAAGTGGAATCTAAAAATCTGCTGAATGGAATTAAAGGCTTTTTAAAATCAGGAATTTTGGTAACCTTTGTTGGCTTTGCTCTTTATTACTCTATGTAAACAAACAAACTTATTGAGCGCTTACTGTGTGCTTATTTATTGAGCACGCTGTCCTTGGTGCCCCAAATGCACTAACTCATATATTCCAAGATATTTTATTACGTCCATTTCACAGATGAGGAAATGGATGCAGAAAGGTTAAGTAACTTGCCCAAAGCCACACAGCTTTGGAGTAGAGGAACTGAATCCAGACTCCGTGGCTCTAAGGTCGCACTCCTAATTTCTCCTCAGAGACCCTAGCCATCCCCTTGCTTAGGTGATTTTAGTTCTGATGCAGAAACATCTTGTGCTTGGGTATTTTCCATATTTCAAGATAGAGGCATGTGTGAATCTACAGGAGGATTTAAAGGTTTGTCGAGCCAGTTGAAAGATTTAGAATATTCTAATTGCATTATAACCCAATGGGATACATAAGATGATGAATTGGGCTGTAGAATGAAAATATTGAACCTATTTATATTTGTTTCCTTCTTTCAAAATTTTGATTTTTGCACATATTTTATTATGTATGTATTTATTCAGTAGTCCATGCATGTAATTCATAAATAAATCCACAAAAACTCTGGGGAAGTGAATGCTCATTTTCTTTGTATACCAGTCATGAGCTTTTTTTTTTTTTGAGACAGAATCCTGCTCTGTGGCCCCAGGTAGAGTGCAGTGGCGTCATCGCAGCTCACGACAACCTCAAACTCTTGGGCTTAAGCAATCCTCCTGCCTCAGGCTCATGAGTAGCTGAGACTACAAGCGTGTACCACCATGCCCAGCTAATTTTTCTATTTTTAGTAGAGACGGGGGTCTCACTCTTGCTCAAGCTGATCTCGAACTCCTGAGCTCAAGTGATCCTCCCACCTCGGCCTCCCAGAGCGCTAGGACTCAGTCATGAGATTTTGACTATTGCTTGCTTTATGTTCTATGTATATTTTTATAAGAGTGTAGAAACCACTTTTGAGGAATCTGTCTTATTTTGAAAACATAGTGAACCGTATGATTTAAAAGAATCAAGCAGTGTGTCTTTTTTTGTAAAGTGAATTATAGATTGCAGATATTTCTGTTTTGTATGTTTGGGTTTCCATATGCTGTACTGGTTTGGCTAAGAGGGGCATACTTGGACTTTCCCCGTGGGTTCAGTTCAGTCCACACACATTTACTGAGGGCCCACTAAACGCCAAGCACTGTATTAGGCATGTGAGATACAATGACCATGACCTTGGCCCCGGAGGAGTTTATGGTATAGTGGGGTAGACATATTGCTATGGGAGAGCAGGAGAGGCTCTTGGCTTATGCTGGAGCAGTCATGGAACGCTTTCTGGAGGAGGCATTATCGTAAGCTAAACCTTGAAGGATTTGTCAGAGTGAGAAGATGGGGAGGGAGTGTCAGAGGGAGGGCACTCAAGGGTGGAAGCACAGAAGCATGCACTGGGAACTGCTAACCCTTCTGTATTCCTGGAGCTTACACAAGGGGTGAAGTAGGAAGTTCCAGCCACAGAGCTGGCCAGAGTGAGGCTGCAGGGGCTGGGTAGGTAGCCATCCCCTGCAGCCTTGTATGCAGCAGAACGACATGGTAAGACTTGCCTATCACCAAAACTATTCTGGTGGGATATAGAGGAGAGACACAGGGGAGCTAAAAATGGAGGCATGGAGCCCCTCCCCCCAACCAGACCCAGTTCTGAGGCCATTTTAAGAGCCTACGCAAGGGATGATGTGGCTGGGTCAAGAACAGTAAGTGCAGAGGGAAGGAACGATGGATTAGAGGTTAAGGGGGGGGGAGGGCCAGGATCTGGGAGGTGAAGGCGAGGGGGAAGTCGTGAAGAACAGCTCCACGTTTCTCCCTTGGGGAAGCAGGAAGAGGGCGGCCGCAGAGAAAGGACATTGGGTCTGGCGGAGGGGTGAGGAGGGGCGATGCTGAGTTTAGTTCTAGGGATAATGGGCATAAGCAGCCCGTAAAGATGGCAGGCTGGGGGGTAGGGGGAGAGAGAGAGACTGTCTCAGGGCTGGAGGTGGGGAGGAATAAACGGTAAACACCATGAAGATGTTGGAAATGACCAACATCTTGGTGAGCATGCCACCGCAGGAGAGCACGTGGAATAAGAAAAACCGTGGGCCTGGAACAGAGTCTATGGTGCAGAGAGAAAGAGGAGGAAGAGGTGGAGTAGCAGCAGCAGCACTTCTGGGAGTTTAGAAAAAATTTTAAAAAAGGAAAGAAAGAGGGAAGAAGGGAGGGAGGCAAGCTTCAGTAAAACATTAATTAAAACTTCAATAATTTAGAAATTAGTCACTGCTCAAATGGGTTCTTCTGGATTTTAACCTTCATGGTCACAACAGGGGAAGGGTCTAAAGAATAAATAAATAGGACAGGTGGGCCATACCTGAAATGTCTAGAACATGGCGGCATCCTGTTCATCTGGTGCTTGCACAAGTCACCTTTGACCACGATCCAAAACAGGCCCAAACCAGAAAGGCCTGACAGGGGCCACCGAGCCTGGGATAGGGCCAATCCAGCCAAGAAAGTAGAGAGGGCACCCTGGGTTTCAATTCAATATGCAGCTATTAAGACTTTACCAGCTACTATGCACTGTGGACCAAAAGCTGAGGACAGAGTGATCAGTCCTACAGGGACCTGCTCTCAGGGAGCTTACCACCCAAGGGACAGAGGCTGGCTCAATAAAATGGGAGAGGCTTGCTAGCCGTGACCCCCTGCAGTGGGTCTCAGAGGAGCATGGGGAGGAGAGGAGCTGAGGAAGATCTCCCCAGAGGTGGCACCAGGGCTGGGCCTCGCAGAGGAGAGAGGAGGCACTTACCAGGGGAATGGGGATTATTTCATGCTATGGGTCAGTTTATGGATGACAGCTCTCAAAGCATACCCTGGTGTCATGGAAGCCAAGAAGGGACAAATTGGAAGAGTTTTTTTAAAAAACACAAGGAAAAGAAGAGAGGCATTAGTGTGATGTGGGCACTGGAGAGCCAGCACGAGCTGGGGACAAACAGCTCCCTTCCCTGGATGGCCTGGAGGGCAGAGTGTCATCCCAGCCCAGGCCAGTCGCCAATACCCATAACAATGACTGAGTCAAGGAAAGGTTTCCTATGCCAAGATCCTTAATGCACTTTGAAAAGTTTTCCATTGAAAACAGTTGCAATAAAAGGTTTCAGAGCTTAAAGAATTAGCCCTCCATGATCTGGCTCTCCCACAGCCTGCAGAGTGGCATTCCCCAGCTGCACAGAGAAAATAGACTATTCTTATCCACCCTCAAGTACCTTAGGAGCATCCATTCACTCACAAATAGTTGATACCCTCTTTACAAATAATACTATCCGTGTGTTGACTCGCTTCCCCCAAGGACTTCTGCCAGGCAAGACCTTGTTAGCGTGTTTCCATTGGCACTTGAAATCATAAAGCTGCATTAAAGAAACATCACTTGTTAACAAAAAACAGTTGACTCTGTATGCTGGCCCTGCCCTCCCCACCAAGACTGAATTCCTGAGTACATTTCAAGTCACTTCAATGGTCTCCACCTTGGGCACAGACCCTTGCTGATACCCTATAATTGGGGGCTGAGACTTTGCGTAGTGGGGACAGTACTTGGATCTTTGACTATTATTCTGGGCCCCACCCTTTCCCTTCAGGGGGAGGGAATGATGGTTGGGAACCTGGTCTCCTCATTCTAAGCCCACAGGTCATTAGATCACATGTGTTCTAAATGCCTCCTCCACCCCTGGATAAGATGTAAGACAAAACAGTAGAAGGCACAGTGCCTGGTGTCCAAAGCCCTGATGCAGGTGCTGAGAAGGTGCTGAGCGGTTGGCATAAAGCTGCAATGCGGGGGCATGCACAGTGCCACCACTGTGTAGCAGCTTTTCTCCATCATGCTTGGAGGCCCTATAGGGCGAGGGGCCAGACAGGCGGGACTCCAGCCCAGAGAAACTGCTGTTCTGATTGTTTTTTACATATTAATCTTCTTCAAGAGATTTTGTTTGAATTAAGAAGCCTGTGGCCAAATATAGTTGCTTTTTTTTGTGTGTGTGAGACAGGGTCTCACTCTGTTGCCTGAGCTAGAGTGCAGTGGCATCATCATAGTTCACTGCAACCTCAAACTCCTGGGCTCAAGTGATCCTCCTGCCTCAGTCTCCCGAGTAGCTGGGACTACAGGTGTGTGCTACCATGCCCGGCTAATTTTTCTATTTTTAGTAGAGACGGGGTCTTGCTCTTGCTCAGGCTGGTCTTGGACTCCTGGCCTCAAGTGATCCTCAGCCTCCCAGAGTGCTGGGATTACAGGCGTGAGCCACCGCGCCTGACCCCAAAGATAGTTTGAACCCTGACAGAGAAATGGTGAGGACCAAGCTGAAGGCCTGGTCAGGGCAAACCACTTGGGGGAGGGGATTCCAGATTCCAAGAAATGAGACATGGAGGATGATGTTCCAAGCAAAGTTCTGACAGTAAAGAAAAACCTGGGAAAGTCAGATAGGTGGGGCCCAACGAAAAGTGAGGATATATTAACAGGCATGTCACCAAACAAAGATGGTGAGGATTAATGGGAAGTGGGTATATATTGACAGGGATATAAGTGATCAAAGATTCTGTTCTAGGAGGATTTGCTGGAACCCAAAGTCAGTTCCCAATTTCTATCTGGGGTTCTTTTATTAGTTTTTAAAAGATAACAACTTTATTGAGATATAATTCATATACCACACAATTCACCCATTTTAAAGTGTACAATTCAAAGTTTTTAAAAGTATATTCACAGAGTTGTACAACCATCACCGCAATCAATTTTAGAATATTTTCATCACCTACCTGGAGTTTTTGACTCTACAAAATAGATGGAGAAATTGGGGAAAGAGCAACCAAGATGAAGAGAGGATTATAAAGTAGGAACTTGGAGAAGGTATTAATAAAAGGAGTTGGGACTCTTGAGTCCAAGGAAAGGAGGCTGCAGAAAGATCTGGTGCTCAAATGGGGAACTACTAAAAGAAGGGTATTTGGCTTTTGTTTCCATGAAAGACAAACAAAACACTAGGCTTGATTACAGCAAAAGGATTTAGGTAAAACATGAGGAAAAAAAACCACACAATTTCCTGGCAATGTTTGTAAATTCCTGGGTTATGCTGTCCTTGGAAATAAGACCAATGAACAGTTATCACAGAGAGAGTTTTGAATAATGGGTCCTTCCAGTTTCATGGTGTTGGTAAAATGGCGAGACATCCCCTCAGGACTGACAGAGTACCTGCCCTTTCTGTGAGGTGGGGTAGTCCTGCTGAACCACATTTACTAGGGAGAAGCTTCTAGAGGGCCCATAACATGCTGAATGAATGACAGCACTTTGGATGGGTGAATGGTAATACCGTAATTGTTTCCTGGTCAGATCAGCCTCATGGTAGAAAATCAGAAAATATGAATAGAGCATCAGAGACCGTAGCTACAAATTCCTCTTCCTGGTTGCTTCTTGATTACATTCACTCATCAAAGACTTTTTGAGCCCCTGCTGTAGGCCAGGTGTCAGACAGGCTCTAGAGATACAGCAATGGTTCTGGATAAGGGATGACTTTGTCCCTCAGGGGACACTTGGCAAGGTCTGATGATATTTTTGTCATCTTGCAGGAAGAGACCAGGAAATGTTGTCGAATACCCTACAATGCACAGGACAGCTCTCACCCCACCTCCCCAGCAGAGAATCATCCAACCCCAAATGTCAATGGTGCTGAGGTTGAGAACTCTTGAGATAAAGAAAAAAGATGCAGTCCCTGCTCTCAAAGAATTCAGTCTGTTCAATGTGGTGTTTCTTACTGTGGCTTGAAATGTGTCCTAATGAAAATTTCTGCATTGAACAAAAATCTTTCAGTTCCTTATTTGAAGCAACCATAAATAAAACCACATTTGCAATACCTTTCAGGACCAACAGCATGGTACCGTCAATGTAATAAGGGTTTATTAAATTTTTGCTAATTGCCTGGCTTACCAAACCTTAGACTTAAAAAATTATTGAACAGAGGGAGGAGTGTTTCCAAGCGACTTCCATCATCTTTATCAGCAGATTGAGCCTACGGTTTTATGTGAGTGTATATATAGAATACATTTGGATGGAAAATAACCTGCAAGTTGGGTTAATATAGTAAACCTTAACAGTTCATCTCCTTTAACTTGGACCTGTTCATAATCTCAGCAGGGCATAGCTAAAATCTCACTTTGTTTAGAAATCCCTTGGTCTAATAACAGTTGCAAGTGGATTATTTGTAACATTTTGAAACTACTTCTTTCAAGCACTCATATATACTATTTACTATAAAATCAACTGATATGTTAATTAAAATAAATGATCAATTTATTAAAATGGCACCCTAAGGACCTCAAATACACCCTATTTTGTCTTGTTGATGTGGGAGGTCAGTTATTCGACCTGGTGGTAGTGAGCTGTTGTGGAAAACTGCCTTTTTTATTTAATGAGGAGTAAAGTCTGCCAGAATGACCTCTAACACTTTTTCCCTGCTGTTAAAGTTTTCAGTTTAGCAGCTTTTGAATGTGGCTTTGAGAGGCTTGGCTTCCCCACCCTTCAGCTTAAAATCTCCCGTTTACAATTGTGCCAAGTGCTCTGGGCGTTCCAGTTAACTGGAATGGTCTTGAAAATAATTGAAAAAAAATCTGTAATTCAGACTCTTCACTAATTCATACTGTTTTTTGCCCCTAAATGGCCCAAATTCCTGTGGGTTCATTGGGGTTTAGACCCAACATTTAAGAATATCACAAAGTACATATTTTTGAGTTGTTGATGCTTAAAAACTGAAAGCAGAAAACTCTGCTGAGCCTCAATTTCCTCACTTGTAAAATGAATATAAATCCTTTCCTGCTCTGTTTTGTTAATTATGCTATTTATGAAGATAATGAGTATACTGACATACTCTGTCAGTAATTGGCTACCTTCTTTCTCTCTCTCTCTCTCTCCCTCCCTTTCCTTCCGTCCTTCTTTCCTTCTTTCTTTGTCTTTGGAGTTTTTGCCATTGTAGACATATTTTTCATGCAAAAAGTGTGAGAGTTTTGCCTTTGAATCTAAACAAATCTTTGACCTCACTTTAGAATTTTCTATTCATTGTCAAGGACTTCCTTGGTTAGGATAGTAACTGTAACCTCTTTAAATCATTCTTCTTTTTCCCTCTCTAGATCAACTAACTATAATAGTTTTTACTCTTCCAGGAGTATCATTACCCCCAAATATAGATCTTCACAACTTGTTTCATTTTTTTTATCATTTCTGAACTGAAGCCAGCTGAAGCCATCTTGACAAGTCTGAGCAAATACAAACATTCCTGGGAAGTAATCATATTTCCTAAAAGACCCTGAAGAGCTGATCTTTAGGCTGGCTGGCCCAAAGCATTTTTGAGAAGAGATGGGAAATTAAGTCATGAGAAAAAACCTGATGGAAATCCTGCATGGAGGAGACCTGAAAGTAGGTTAACTGGACACAGCTGTGAGGGGCAGGAGCTCAGAGTGACCACAGCTGACTGGATCAAGCAAAGGATGGGGCCTGAGAGTTTGCCAGTGGTCCACTGTGTGAGTCCTAGGGGATCACATACCTCAGACCAGGAACCATGGTTCCAGGCCAATGGCTCTTACATGAAGGTTTGTGTGAAAGTCTGCAAACCGCTGACTAGGGATGGGGCACGGAATTGAACCACCAGGGCTCCTAGGCTCACTCTGGCTGCAGCAATGGGCCTATTCCTTTCTCCAGACTCCCTGGCCTGCATGTAGCCAAGTGGGTTGGATTCCAGTTTCCATCAAAGGCCAAGGAAGGAGGGCTGGCAGGAGGTGTCACTGCCCCAACAGCACAACCCTGGTCTCAACACAACATTCTGGGTGCAGCCTTCAAGGACTTCAGTGGGCATCTTGCAACGCTACAGCCAGTCCCCACAATAGCCTCACCCGCAAAGTCCCCCAGCGTTGAATGGCAAGGACGTAAGTGGGCATGGCTGGGGTGGGTGCGGAGGCTCCAGGAATCCATCCCACAGCTGGGAGTTGGCCTGCACCGGCTCAACAGCCAGGGTTGGCTGTGGAGCCAGCCTTTCTCACCCAACCAGAGCTGCCATCTGAAGAGAAAAGGGCATCCCAGATACAACAAAAAGAAATTTGTGGCTTGAGGTTTATAAGGTAATTACAGGCTACAAATTCCTCCCTTTCCTCTTGTATGTTGCTTAGCATTAAACACTTGCTTCTAAAGGGCAAATTGCAAATTTTGTTCCTTCAATGCCAGATAAGCAGCAGCTCTTCCCAGTACTCTGTGAAGACACGGGCCCTATTGGCTGGTGTACAAAGGCTGTCCAGCACTGCAGTGGCAGCAGAAACAACAGTAAGCATGCGGAGAAAAGGCACCAGGCAAATGGGAAATGCTAGTCCCTAGGCACCTTTGTGCCTGATTTGAAACTAGAAGACACGTGCCATGCTCAGGAAACACGGCCAGAAACCCACACTGGGAATAAAAATGGAAAAAGACCGTACCACGTAGAAGCTGAAAGGATGGATGGAGTCTGGCTGATGCTATTAGCCTGACGAGAAATGGCTATTTGGTTACCCTTTGAAAAAGAAAATGATTGCACTTTGAAAAAGAAATTTTAACAACACAGGAAAAAAGCAGGAAAAAGAGAATCCACTCTGGGTGTATGATACAGAACCAACTAAAGCTGTAACCCTATACACGAAGGGCCTGGTAATAAAAGAACAGTCTGGCAACTGCTTTTCCTCCTGTTCATGTTCACTGTAACAGCTGGATACATACTAATTGCAAGAAGTAAAAAAAAAAAAAAAGCTTTAAGTTTAAAAGCAGGCATGTAATAATCAGTCTCTCGCCAGCACAATTTCAGACACAAGTGTGATGTGCCACCTAGCAGGTCTATTTTAAACGTACGTTCACAGTTCCTCATTTGTGTGGGTGGCCTTATGCTGTCAGGGAAGAGAAACACAATGTTCTTTCCTTCCAGGTGCATAGCTTCTATCCATCAAGAAATGGCTTAACCAGGGCTTCTCAACTTTGGCACTATTGGCACTTCGGGTTGGATCATTCTTTGTTGTGAGGGGCTGTCCTGTGCATTATAGACTGACAGCATCCCTGGTGTCTACCCACTACATGCCAGCAGCAACCCCTCCCCCTAGTTGCAACAACCAAAAGCGTCTCCAGACATTGCCAGATGTCCCCTGGGGGGCACAATTTCTCACCCCCATTTGAGAATCACTGGGCTAAACTAAAAAGGAGTGACTTTCTCCCCCCTCCCCACCCTCACCCCTAAAGATCTCTATCCAAGGCTGGGAAAATCTATAAGACATCTCCTAATCCACGCACAACTGACTTTCCTCTGATTCTGAGTGGCCGGCAGCAATACTTTTAACTTGCAAGATTTTCAGTCATTGAGAAAAATGCTCTTATTGCCCTTGAAAAGAAGGCCCTTTCCAGCTGATCTCTGGGGGGTGGGTGGGAGGGAAGGTTACTTTTTCTTTTGGAGACATTTGTCTGTTTCAGTCTATGGAAGGTCCAAGCACAGAATTCTATACACCCAAGAACTATATGAAATAAATGGGGCCTTAGGGACTTGAAACTCACTTCCTTGCCCCCTCTCTTTGCCACATTTTTACAAGTGAAAAGAAAAACCTAAGGCCTAGAGGGGGAAGCGACTTGCTCAAGGTCATACATATTTCTAATTCTCCTTTCATGGGATCATAGGGTAATATTTTCCAATATGCCTGAAGAGCTCAGTTCTCTAAACACAGATAACTTATAGCTTTTTACAAGCAAGAGTTTTAGCCAAATCATGCCAGTTAAGGAACGCAAATTTTATGACAGAATACTACAACCAATTAGTGCAAACAAACATTTATTGTGAAATATTCATCCTACCTTTTATTAGGTATTACATCATCAAAGCACTTTGTGGCAATGAAAATAGCTTTTTTACCCCTCTGATTCACCCAATATTCCATTAAAGCTGCAAAAAATGTGCAATCTGCTTGAAAAATAGGTTGCTCTTATTTACTCATTTGTGAAAAGTCAAAAATTGAAAAAGAAAATGATACTAGCGTACAGGGCCTCTAGAGCCAATTCACCTTTCCGTTTCCCAACTACTCCCCAAAATAATTAACAAAGATAATTTGTTTTAAATGCCTTTTTATAAAACCAATGCACCTTTCCCCACGTTATAATCATAAAAATTTTAAAAAGCCATTATTTACTTCCTTGGAAAAAAGGTGGCCAGCCGTTGTTTTTTGATTGGGAGCATGTGTATTTCTTGGGAGTTCACTTTCTTTAACTTTATGCTCCGGTTTTTGACAGGTTTCCTAAGGGGCTCTGGGTTTCCCATGGACTCTTCTCCTTGGCTGTTGATGTCGTAGCCCTGAAGCACGGAGTCTTCTCTTTTGAAGGAGAAGTTTTTGGTGGACACCCCCGAGAGGCCCTTGATCTTGCCACAGAATATGGTAGGCACAGCGTCTTCGACCGAGACGATGACCTTGGCCGCCTGGGACTCACTGACAATCTCAATGTTATTTTCAGCCTTGACCTCGCCGCTGGGGTGCCTGGGCATCTCGGCGGCATCGCTGCTGCTGATGTGGCTATCCATCATGGCTGAGGCCTCATGGGGCGTGGCAGGGGCAAAGGGCATTTCCATGCCACTGGGAAGTTTCTCCATCATCACGTGCCCTGGGCTGTCCACTGACCCACTGCTGTCATACAGTGTCTCAGGGGGAGGCTCAGGTTTCCGATGGGCTGCCAGCGATAGGTCTAGGGCTGCATCTTCCTGGAAGATTGGGGGACTGACTTCGCCGGCCTTGAGCCAGGGCACTGACTTCATGGAGAGATCGAGGGCCTCGTTCTCACTGCCCATCTTGATGACTGTGTGGCGGCTGAGCTGGAAGTACTCCTTGGGCTGGAGGATGTCAAAGGGCTTCAGTTCGTCCTTTTCCAGAGGGGTCTGGGTGCCTTTAAAGGGGTGCAGGCTGAAGGAAGATGGTGGCTTGGGGAAACTGGGGCTGAACTTGGATTCAGAACTCTGAGGCACAGGGATGGGGATGGGAATGGGGACCGGCACAGGCAAGGGGACGATCACAGGGTAGGGCACCAGGAGGGTGGCCGGTGGGACCAGGGGGGACAATGGGGAGTTAAAGGGCTGGGGGGGCACAGGAGCATAGCCGGGAGGAGGCTGACAGGGTGGGGGGCCAAGAGTGCCCTGGGAGGGAAACAAATTCTGGAGCACAGCTTCAAAGGGCAAGGTGGGCTCCTGCGGCTGGCTGGGGAGTCTCAGGTCCAGGAGCTGGGGCTGGGCCTCAGGGTCCTCAGCTCCCTGGAAGAGGTTGTTGTGGATGGCACTGGAGGAGCATGGTGCCTCCTGTGGCAGGACCAGAGGGGAGTTGAGGTGCTGGAAGACATGCTGCTCTAGCACCACAGGCAGCTGCACGGGGCCCTGCGTGGTCATCACGTAGGTGGTGTTGCCGTTAGGGTTGAGCTCTGGTGCAGAGCCCCCCTCCACCTGCATGTGAATGGGCATCACCACCGGGCTCTCCCCGAGGCACAGAGGCTGCAGCACGGTGGCCGCCACCTTCAGAGCCATGCCGCCCTGGGACTCTGCAGGGGGATTCAGAATGGATGGGGCCGGCACGGTCACCAGGGCCTTCTTTACCAGGTCGGTGGAGTTGATGTTCCAGGCCTCAGTGGTGATCAGCTGGGCCATGCCATTCTCCAGTCTGTTATTGGCCAAGGCGGGAGGGGAGTCGGTCATGTCCATGGAGAGGTTCTGGGACTGCAGGTCGTCCATCACTCGGCTCTGATGCCACTTGGCCTGCAACACAGAACACACGATATGAACCTTCCTTAAGAGACTTGATATTAATAATTGCCTTAAAAGCTCTCTCCAAGTCTTTAGAAAGTTTCCACATCTTAGTGAACCAGGGGGCACAATCTGTCTCTCTACATATACACACACGCTATAGATATCTCCTAATATATATGAACACACCCATATCATCAGCTGTGCAGGGAAAGCCCTAATGTAACAGATGATTAAGCTATAAACACAGATGATGTAATCAGTAAATAGCCAAGTGAGGTTACACAGGGTATTTTTAAGTCAAATTCTCAGCTTATATGTTTAGCCTTCAACAAAAACAAAGTTTCATTCCATATTGCTATGTCAGACAGTTAAGATATGTGAAGATTTGACTTGTTCAAAATCAATAAGCAGTAAAGACTTACTTTCCTTGAAGGAAAAAAAATGAAAACCTTGTCACATTTGAATATTCTATGAATATGAAAGGAGGCATTTTAAAAACTCTTTGTAGCAATACTTCTTCCAAAAGGTTTGACAAGAGGAAGAGCAGTACATTTACACAAGGGTCATTACAGTCGTCTCACTGTCTTCCTCTGACCAAAGACATCCCCATTCCTCCCAGTAACAGGTGAATCCACTCCCCAGAGCAAGGGGAAGATGGGATGACTTGCATGAATGGTCATTGGGTCCAGCATCACTTGCTCATCTGTCTGACCTGTGGCTTCTCCTAACATCTAGCTGCTAAGCTGAGGGGACACTGATGAGTCTAGGGCTGGGGAAATGGAACACTTGTTGAAAATAAACATCTTCAAAGGTCAGACACGTTCCTTGATATCCTCGGCACCTCCCAAAGACCTCTGGCCACCTCCTGAGAGGCCAAAGGGGCCCAGCGCGTGTGCTTCCTGGAGGAAGCAGGGCTGCAGCTGCGATAGGGCTCTCCATGGAAACGCGTCCATATTTAGCCTCGTTACCATGGAGAAGGCAGGCACCATGTCTAACTCAGGGATCTGTGCAGCCCTGGAGTCTGGTTGGGCTCAATAATAATTCAATAATCCTCAGTTTCACTGGGCAGGCCTTGGGCAACTGAGATTCTTGACCTTGCCTGTCCCAGCTGTTTAGACTTTAGTCTTATGGTCATCTTGCCCTCCCCTCCTCACCCCCAAATTACCAACCAATCTCCAAAACAAGAAAGAGAGGCGGCCCAGCACACCATGGGGTTAGAAATAAACAAACCATGTCTCACTACGGGAAGTCAGCTTTAACAAATGAACAACTCCGTGATATTCCAGGCAATCAAAATGTGTCAAGGACACAGAACAAGAGTTTCTCTGAGGCAGAAGGAGGCGAGGGGAAGGGGAAGGATGCTGTGCAAACAACTTTGTGGAAAATGACTGGTGACCCATGCCCTTGGCCATGCCTCCAAGTGAGGGCTCCAGACCTGTCTCCCTCTGAAAACCATGGGGTGACCCAGCATGCTGGCCAGTAACCCCCTTGGGGCAGATTGGGAGGCAGCCTGGCCCCTGGGAGGCTGAGGGGGCTTTCCGCAGCTGAGAGGCCTGGCTCTTTGTGAGATGAGTGCTCCTGATTCAGCCTAGAAAACACCATGCCTCTAATACCCCATTCATTCATTCACTCATCCAACCAATTAATTTGCTGAATGCCCACTGCATGCTGCCACTTTTCCGAGGGCTGGAAATGCAGTCATGAGAGAGATAGACAAGGTTCCTGCTTTCATGGAGATTATAGTCTAGTGGAGGCACATATCTTTGATCAGAGATTTGCTGGCATGCAAAGGCATCAAAGTTATGTCAGGAGAAGTATTAGCATCAACAGGACAAATCTCTGTTGGTCATTTGCATGCAGCCCTGTGAAGGCCCCGAGAACCTGAGGCTAGACCCTTGTCCCTCACAATGGCCTGAACCCACGAGGAAGGGTAAGAAAAGGCGGAAGGGAAGCTGGGGCGTGAGCAGTGAGGACAAGGACAGCAAGGGTCAGAGAAGGCACCTGCAGCCACCCATCTGGGGAGGAGACTCTGATGGTGAGAGGCAACTCAGCAGAAGTCAAGACATGTTCTGTGCCACACTGGGGCTTCCTGTGGGGTGAGGATTATCCAGCTGTGACAGTGCTTTCTCATGGTGGCTGCATCTGTCTGCTCTTCCAGAAATGACAGCCTCCCTCCCTCCCTCCTTGTCTGCTTCCCGCAACTCCCTCCCAAGGAAGAGAAGGCAACTCCTGGAGGCTTGTCCCTCCTGCTCCTCCATACACCTTCTGCTCAGGTGCCAGCTCTCATGATTTCCTGTGAACCCTCACCCCCCTCCCTGCCTGCCTCTGGTCTGGGCCTGTGAACTCCCCCAGAATGCTCCTGCTCAGAGTGTGAGGAGAGGACCTTGCCAGGGCAGGGTACCTCCCAGAGGCCCCTGCTCCTCGCACAGATGGCAAGAGCTAAGGCTCACTGAGCATTTGATATATGCCAGGCCCTCTGCTGAGAGCTTCCCAGGCATTAGCTCCTGCAATCCTCAGAACAACCTTGCCACAGGGGTCCTGCAATTATGCCCATTTTGTTGGTGGGAAAATTAATTCCACAGTGAGGTTGAATAACTAACTTAAGGGCACATGGAGGCTGGGCTTAGAGTACCAGGCCAATCCCAGGTTCCCTTTACCCTGTGGGAGCTGTGAGGGCCACACCCCTCCATGTATTTTGTTTCCCAGCCAGAGGAGTCCTCAGAGCCTCCCCTTAACACCAAGTGCACGGGCCCGCAGAGGCATGCAAGAAAGAGTACTTGAGTATCAGCTTTATTTAAAGTGGAGGCCAGGTCCTTTCCAGTTACTGTTGTTTGTTCTTTTTTCTCCACAAAGGGCCTCCTCTGTCCTCCTCTTCACTGGAGTTCCTCATGTCCTTGGGGCCTGCAGCCCTAAGTGGCTACAGTTCTGTTACAAGAGGGCTTGGGGGACCCCCATCCCTCAACCTACTTTCAGTAACCATCTGCCCCCAGCCTGCCTTCCTGAGATGGAGGTTACATGGGTGGGAGGGCACTCAGCACCCATGGGTTACAGGGAGGCCCTCAGGTCCCCTGCTGGGGCAGGCCAGTGGCTCCCTAGGGAAGGGGCTGAGGTGCTCACAGGCCTACTTTGGCTGAGTAGTCAGGCAGGCCCAAAGCTATCCTGTCAGAAGAGGGGGCAGTGAGGTTTGGGCCAGGGGCTTTTTTCCCCCTTGCCCCTGAGATGCTGCGTACTGTTCCCCTCCACCTGTAGCCCATGGGGCCTTGGCCCTGTTCCCAGAGACTTCTACCCAGTCCCCATCAGGTATGGCCCGGCCCCAGGAATACCCAGGTGAAGGAAACACAAACTTGGCCTTCATCAGGCACCCTTCCACTTCCCAGAAAGCCTTTTTCCCTCTTTCTCTCTGCATCTCCTCCCCCTGCTGTATAACCTGCCAGCAGACACCCCCTCCAACTCTGGGCCAGCAGGTGAGGGGGTCTGGGTGCGCTGAGTAGAGGCACAGTGGGTGTCCCTGCTGCAGGAGCCAGTACTGGAAGCTTCAGTGATGCCCTGAGGATAGAAACCAGCTCATGAATTGAGGGTTCAGAGGGCAAATCTCTGTCCCTGAGGATGAATAGAGAAGCCAGATAGTGACTGGAAGGAAGGTGGCGGTCTGGCCCCCCCACTCAGCCAAGCTGCTGATTAGCAGGGCCAGAGGGTGGGCTGGGACCTCGTCAAATCAAGGAGCATCACAGGAGCCGACTGATGCTCAGGCAGAGGGGGTGTGAGTTTCTTCGGAGATGACAGGGGATGTTTTGTTTGGGTTTTGCAAAACATCGTTTTCAAATGGGTTTAAATGAAGTCACAAGTCAGGGGAATTGATATACAACTATTATGTATCCATAATATTAATAATTAAAAATTGAAAAAATAAATAAATCAATGAGGTCACCCGTCCATTCTGCCTGCACCCATTATCCCTGGTGGTGTGTGGGAGGGGTCAGTAAATGATGGCAGTGTGGCCGAGTGGGAAGTGGGCGATCTGGATCTGTGGGTTGCTGGAGACCCACAGCCAGTTGCTAGGGCCTTGAGCCCACGTGGCCCACGTACCCTCCAGATGGAGACTTTGGGGGAAAGTGCCTCGGGGCCCAGGGCAGATGGGGAGGTGAGGTGGGATTGTCTGGGATAGAAGTCAGCCTTGGAGATTTGTGGGGTCACACAATTGTTATCTGAACCCCTCTTCTAATTATCGCAAAGATCTAATTATACCAGAGCCCAGTCTCCCTGGGGTCTGCCCCTCAGCTTGGGGTATTCTCTGGCTTCTGCCTTCACCCACCCAACTCCTGCTCATCTGTCAGACTTGGGGGCTCAGCCCCAGAGTCACTTCCTCTGAGATCTTCCCACCCAGCTCCCACAGGACCCCGACTTCACCTTGTCCAGTCCTGTCCCTACCCTGCCCCCATACTTCTCCAGGAGCAGGGGACTGTCTCCCTCCTTGTCCCTGGCACCATGCCTGGTGAATAGCAGGTGCTTAGGAAATATTTTCTGGATGAACTGGTGCATGAATGAACACCTCACCCTTCCTGAGCCTGGTGTGCTCATTCTCATCTTCCTGTCACAGGCCCACCGTTTATAGAATCATGGCGTGTCAAGGTGGCCAGGGGCCTTAAAGGTCACATCTCCTCTCATCGCTTCCTGACCCTTTTTACTGAGGAGGAAACTGCAGCCCAAAAATGCTGACTAAAACGCATGCGAGGCCAGTTTTCATAGAGGTCACCAGGCTCTTGTTGTGGGAAGAGCAGAGGGTCAGGCCCACAGGCGCCATGGCAGGAGAACGTGGCGGCCACCCACCTTCACCGGCCAGTAGGAGACTCGAATGAGACAGTAGATGTGAAAGCACTTTGTGGACTGTGAGGATCCCCACAGGACTGGGATGGCAATGAATTCATCCTGAGTTTCTCTGATGCACCCACAAAAACAAAATCAAAGCGACTGCTTTCCTTTGGAGGAGCTACATTCGTGAGGAAGCCAACTTTAGGCCTAACTCCCAGTGGACAGTCAGTGACCCGCCCCACGTCTGTGCCCAGTGGGTGCCCACGCAAGCCACGCCTGCCTCTCAAGCCTCCTCTTCCAGAGCTTTGCACAAAGCGCCCATTTCAGCCTACGGGCTTCTGTGCACATTGACGTTTTTATGATGAAGACTCATTCATGGTTTAATTTAAAAAGCAAAAACACTTGACCACCCAGATAATTTCAGCTATTCTCCAGGTCCTAAAGCCCATCTATTTTTCCTAGTGGTGGGCATTTAACACCGTCTAAGTCACACACACGCACTCACTCACAAATGACCTAATACCCTCACCCCTAATGCCCTCGGCCACATCCTAAATGATCCCAGTGGGGATCCCTGAAGACCCTGCACCAACTCAAGCTGAAGGAAGCTCAGAATGTGGCTGTGACCTGACCCAGAACCAGGTCTCTGAAACCACCTCAGGTGGAGCCTGGTTTCTGAGCCGGTAATTTGGACAAAAGCCCTGGGGCATGCTGGGAGCACCTCTCAGAGGCCCAGATCACCTTCTAGAGCAAAGTTTGATTTTATTTTGTGAATTGGAAGCATTTTTGCCACAGAAACAACTGCCACAAGGCCCCTGGTCCACAGTGCCAGGCACCCCTGAGCAAATGCTTTAGGAATGGGTACCTCAGTAAAGTGATGAGGAGGAGAGGAGTTTATCTCATAGCCACTCAGCCAGGGCCCATTGCTGCTTGAGGGCCCTGTGAGGGCCCTGGGATTCCTGGAGTGAGGTCACTGGGAAGGTATGCTCGACTTCAGGGGAACCGACCTTAGTGATCTGGGCCACATTGGGCAGATTCCACCCCCAGGACCAAGAGGCTCTGGGGCGGGCTTCCAAGTTTCTTCCTCAGGCCTCCATCCCAATTCAGGTGTTCTGGAGGATCCAGGGCCCCGGCCCTGCTCCTGGGGACATCCCCTTCATCCCCAACAGGCTGCAGATATGACGTGCCCTCCTTTTCCATTGAGATAAGCTTCATCTAGATTTTTCTATCAAGATAAGTTTCTTCCCCTAAAACAACCATATTTGAGAATATATCCTGAAAATTCTCTCAAGACATGTGTTTCCAACTGTAAAATATTGACAGCTTTGGTTTTTATGGAGTGTGTAGGCAGCTATCAACCAGTTCTGGTCAAAATCAGCTTGTCTGTGTCCTTGTTGCTCATCGTGGGGTCCTTGGGGGAGCAGCAGCACCAGCACCTAGGATCTTGATAGAAATGAAGAATTTCAGGCCACATCCCAGACCCACTGGATCAGAATCTGCATTTCAACCAGATCCCTGGGTGATTTGTGTGCACACTAAAGCCTGAGAAGAGCTGGTGTACCACTGGCTCTCAGACTTCACTATGCATTGGAATTGCCTGGGCACTTTAACAAAATACTGATGCTTACATGCCTAGATCCCAGCCCCAAGGCTCTGATTTAATTATTCTGGGATACAGCATGGCATTTATAAGAATTCTCCAGGTCAGGCTAGGAACCCTTAATCTAAAGGCCAGAGCACAGAGCACATATCTAAAGGCAGCTGGTCAGCCACCCCTCTTAATGGCTGATCTTCTTTCTTACTTCACAGAGAAGACCAAAACCGTCAACACCCACAAACTCCTTCCTCTTCCCCCCTCACCCTCACAGTGTCTCCCCATGTTCCTGTATCCCCAGGACAAAGTGAGATGGCTCTCCCTCTTACAAGGCTGACATCCCAGAGACCTGTGCTAAGCATCCCTCCATCCCCACCCTATTGAATCTATTTTCTACTTTCAATCCAGTATTGAAACCACACCTTCAATGACTAACCTAATTCTGTATAAAAATCACCAGCCACTCTCTATGAGTCAAATAAGAAAAGCATAATTTTCATCCTTTAATTCAACGTGGATATGATTTCACCATTCAGGACTGGAGATGCACTAAATATTTAAGAAGTAATTCCAACTGGGTAAAAAATGGTTTTTCTCTCCCCATAGGGTGTAATAATTGTCAATTACTTGCCCCAGTGATTAAATTTTCTGAGCTTTAAACATCAGCACAGGGCCTTTTTACCAAAGCTGTGGGCATAATTACCACATGAATGTATTCCCAAATCAGTTAAAATATGAAGAATACACAAAATAGTCGCCTGCCTTATGGTTGATTGCCTTTTCCATCCAGAGATCTACATAGCCCTCTGAAAGGAATATGAATACCCGTATCAGCTTTGGAAATGAGTTCCCCAACATGCTACTTAATTTATTAAAACAGCGGTGGCCATGCAGATTGCAATGGGGACTAACCTTCATGAGGATGGGCAGCGGCTATGGGGAAGTTCCGCCAGAGAGGACAGAGTACAAATATTAGCTCTGATCTGATATTCGTGAAAAATGGAAGAGCTGAGCATTATAAACTGGCCATCGACAGCAGGTGCCCCGAGGTCTTCCCTCAGAGAGGAGAGAAGGTCATGCCCCCAGGTGTCATAAAACTTATTTATGTTCATTTTACCATCTCATCCTTGTTATTCCCATTTTTCTATTTTATAGTGTATGTAATAAATAAATATGGGAAGACATATATAAGCTAATTATATGTGTATGTGTGTGTGTTGAAGGGGTGTTCAAAAAAATTTTTTTTTCTCATAGGAGTGCAAGAATGAAATGTTGTGACTCAGCAGGAGAGATGAAGCTCTCAGGGTGCAGCAAGACTTCCAGGGTCCCCCTGCCTGAACAAATCTTAGGGTCTCTGGCCCAGCCCGCCCCTCCTGTTTTGCAGAGCAGGAACCAGAAGCTCAGAGCTCAAGTGACTTGCTCCAGCTCACACAGCATATATGGTGTACACTGACTCCTAGACCTGTGCTCCTTCCTCAAAGGCACATTACCTCACCTGTTGCCTTTGTTTCAAATTTCAAAGGATGTTGAGGAGCACTCGAGTCTAACACACTGGCTATAGAGTCAGCAGAGTCAGCCATCCAGCATTGGAACGTCTCCATTGTAACCAGCATGGAACACCAAAGTATGTGGGATAGTTTGAGTCAACTATCAAAATGTCAAGAAGAATTTTATAGGTGAGGAGCTTGATGGAAAAGAAGAAATAACCCCCTCTGAGTCAGGGATACCTAATAGACAATAGAAGTAAGAGATTCAAGACAAACATAAGCTTTTCATGACTATAGGAACGTCATTTTATACTCCTGGGACTCAGTTTCCTCTTTTGCAGCACAGGGTACTTACCTACTCTCACTCAGGCCTCCCACAAGTGGTGTCTTCTGGGAAGAAGTCAAACCTAGCCTTCGGGCAGTTGCTGGAGGAGGAACCGCTGTGGGCCCGGGAGGATGGGCAGGTGTGGGCAACCGAGCAGAAGTGGGGGGAAGAAAGCCAACAACTCCCAGGCCTCGTTTTCCAAGCATTGGCTGGGTTCTCCCAAAGCGCGAGAGGGATCTGGGGAATGGTTTGAGAGGACACCATGGGGTCGCTCTGCCTCCTTTTCTGCCCTGGCAGAGAATGTCAGATGTCTTTGCATTTATGATCTCATTTTGTACCTCCTGACGACCTTTAGCCTGCCCACAAAGGACCTATGGTGGTTCCTGGGACCACACAGGCTTCAGTGTGGGGCTGGAGTAGGGAACTAGATTTACATCCGTTCATTTATTCATTCTTTCAAAAACGATGTGGGCACCTACCGTGTGCCAGGCATGCATGCATTTCCTATTCCTCCACCCTGGGACAGCTTTCTCTGCAGGCATGTTGCCTTCTCTCTTGGCTCCACTCCCAAGGTATTAACCAAATCCATATTCTCCCAGGATTATCTGCTTTTACCAGGGCTCCTTCAAGGCTTGCACTTCTTGCAGAGGTAAAGGAGTAAGTCTCTGAAGGAAAAATGCCAGTCCCTAGACAGCTGCAGGAGGTGATGTTAGTGCAAGAATCACTCTAAGGTAGAGAACAAATGTTTATTTTCCAGACGGCTGCCCCTGACACTAAGAGGAAAGAAGTGCCCTCCTCAAGTCTCGGTGAACCTCAGCATCACAGAAGAAAATCGTGAAGACCTGTTGTTGGTGGCAGGTCTCCAGTCACCTGGACAGTGGACCGTGAGAGCCAGCAAGTGCCCATCCCTGCATTGGGTCAAGGCCCCACAGCCTTCCGCCAGACACCCAGGACCCCAAACGCCCTCAGGAGAACAGGTCACATTTAAGGTCTCAGGCCAGGGTCTGTCATCTTAAAGAGCTATGGTTTTTGGAAATTTTTCTGACAACAAAGAAATCCCTTAAATTTGGAACAAAGAGGGGGAAAAAAACCTGCCTCTGGAAGAAAAAATCCTTCTAATTACATTGAGATGCAAAGGTTAAATTTTTGTTCTGGGAAAAAGACTGTTTATAATCCTGTGTCATTAGCAGGACATTTTGCAGAGACCAGTGTGCCAGAAATAGACCCTCTGAGGGGTCACTGGAAGGAAGGGTGCAGATTTCTGAAGTACAAAGGACTGGAGTTCCAATTTTCCCCTTCTTCTAACACAGGTGAGCCCCTCACCAACCACTGGCATGGAGACAGTGCCAACCTCACCCTGGGAGTACAAGCTTTGAACTCAGACAGGCCTAGGTTCAAACTTCAGCTCTGCCTAATTTTGCTGGCCGTGTGACCTTGGGTAAGTAAATTCTAAGTTTCTGCGTGAAATGGGGATTTTAAAAAGCCTGTCACACGAGGTGGTTGTAATGATTAGAGGAGATAATCTAAGTCAAGTATCTGGCACAGTGCCTGGCACATGGAAAGTGCTCGGTAAATCATGGCCATCATCACTGTCGTCATCATCATTGGTATCATCACTGTCATCGTCATCACTGTTATCCCCATTGCCATTATCACCATCTTCATCTTCATCATCATTGTCAGTGTCAGTGCTGTCATCATTGTCCTCATCATTGGATCCACTGGCCATATTTCCTCTGAATATCCTGAGTAGCATCACAAATCTTCTCTTTGCATCTGAACGGGTTTATACATTCATAACCCTGTGTATTCAAAGGTTCATTTAAAAATCAGCTGCTAGGAACTGGGAAGGCACTTACCATAGAATTAGTGTCACACGTGATGGTGAGGTTTCTAGGTCAGCCCACAAAAACCCACTTAACCCCCAATGTAGCTGAAATATTGAACATTTACAGTGCAAGTAGAAAACAATGCTTTCTCAATATTAGAAATTAAAGACAGTGGGAAAACAGTTAAACAAATACAAAAATCCGTTTCCCATTCAGGCTGAAAGCCTGAGGGAGAAAGAAGAGGTGGCCACAAGGGGAGGCTGTTAAGCTGCAACAGCTCGGTTGTTACCTAGTGGGTTGGAGGGAGAGGCAGGACTGGAACTTCTCAGCACAATGAGGATATGGTAAACAAATATGACATTGTTCACAAGTTCAAGTACTAGAAGTACATAAGGAAGGTGGTCCAAATTTTGGCGGAACTTCTCCCACGCTTTTAAAATCACCAAGCACATTCACTTGTGACTTGGCTGTGCTCTCAGACCTAGAAAAAATGTAAACTTATCTTCTTTTGGTGTCTAATCTTTATTTTTGCCTACCCCTTAGCCCCCACCCCTCCTTGGCCAGTCAGAATTGGGTTTCCTCCATCAAAACTGGGTTTTCCAGAAAGAAGCTGATAAACTCATTGTCAATGAAGTGTATGACTGGTAAAGCTCAAGTATTGGGCTCCTTTCTTGGTATAATAAACATAATCCAGTCAATGATAGAGCTATAGACAAAGAAATGAAACTCTAATTGAGGCATTTCAGACACCAATCGTGGGGAAGAGGCTTCTTAACTGTCCTGAAATTTCTTCATAGAGACAAGAGCCTACAACTCTGACCAAGTTTGCTGGGTCCATTAAAAGGCACTTGAGGCTAAATAAAGGGGGAGGGACATGACCTCAACCTCTAAGCACTCAGAGCTAAGAAACGACATGAATGTGAGTCAATTATTCATTCCTTTATGGATTCAATCAGCAAACACTTATTGCTCACCCAACAGGAACCTCCTGAGTATGTGCCTCCCTGGTGCAGAGATTTTAGCAGGATCCAGAATGGTCTTTACTACGTGGCAAAGGGCCCTATTACTGAACTGGCCACCTCCTGAAACTTTGGTTTCTGGCTTACCAGTTTTCCATGAAGAATTACGGCCTCTCAAAGGGCTGTAGCCCCATGCACAACATGCTACTGCAGTGCTACAGCCACAATGGAAGCTTAAAGACCATCACCATGGTAATGAAGACGATGAGGGAGGTGAAGAGGGCAGGATGCTGTGTTTGGTGAACCCAACTGGCTAGTTATCTTAGCCTGGGCTCCCCCACTAACAGACCCTAAGGCAAGGGGTTGACTGAAAGTAATTTATTTGGGAAAAGACCCCAGAAAACACCAGTACAGGAGTGAAGCTGTGAGACAGGGAAAGGATGGAAGCCAATTTATGGAACAAGTTACCACTGCAGGCAACTAGAGCTCAGTTCCACTGGGGAATGCTGGGAGATGATGTAAAGCACACACCTCAGAGTTATCTCCACTGAGAGGCGAGGAAGCCGGGGAGTTTGCTCACCGACCCCATCCATCACTGGTCAAGGGCTGCTCCTGGAGGACGTATTCAAGCCTTGGCACTTCCAGCTAGCACAGTGTGCAGCCTAGTGTGCTCCTGAGACGAACATGAAAAAACTAATCCTCAGGGAGAGTCACAGAGATTTGTGGTAAGAAGCCTTTGCTGTACCGAGGCCAGTGTGAGGGGACATGGCAGGGCACACACCAACCACACCCTGGAAAGTTTCAATGCTTCTTATGCAAATACCTAAATGTCACTAATTTAGGCCACCATGACCAGGTGTTTCCCCAGTGGGTGGCAGCTTCTCCTTCCCTTATGAAGAAGACACTCCATTACAATAACAATGTCCACACCACAGAGGAATCAGCTCACAAAGGAGCGTGACTCAAGATCTCATAAAGAACGAGGCACACAAGGAGGCCAGAGAGGACTATCTTTCCCAAAGCAAAATGTCCAAGAGATAGTCAGCTTGGCTAATGTGTTCCTTTGCTCAAATATAACTGGGGCCCTCCAGAAAGTTCTTTTAATCATATTTGTGCTGGCTGGAATGGGAGATGTTCCTGGGATGAGTCATAGAGGGAGTTTCTTTTCTGGTGATCTTGTGTTCCAACTCAGGGGCCCAAAAACAATAAATAAACAAACACTACTTCACTTCATCAGCTGCATACTGCCTAAAAATAATAATAGTAATAACTTCAACCCGAGAAGTACGCAGACAATGCAGGAAGAAGAGAGTAGAGAGTGTTCATCTTTTAAACAGGGAGACTTCTTCCTGGAATTCTGTTTTGTCCAAAGCACCCCTCTGCCTGGAGGCAAGCTCTCTCAAGAGCAGAACAACACACTCTGCAGAATCTTAGGGCTGGTGAGCCTTTTGAAGTCCCTACAAATGCACTGTATTCATCCTAAAGCAAGTATCATGGTCGGAGCTAATATAGCATAAACAATACAAAGTTGAGGTGGGGGAAGGAAAAAGATCAGCTGCATAACATCTGGCGAGTTGGCAATGAAGATCACAGGTGTTATTTCCTATTTTCTTTAGGGGAAGAGTTCTTCTGGAATGTATGTGTTTACACACACACACACACACACACACACACCCTGGCCAAGTAGGAATGAAGCCACCTGTTGTCCCTCTAATAGTCAAGGGGGATCTTCAAAGCAGGATTCTTGTCCATTCCCCTTCCTCATCACCTGCTCCCTGTGGTATTTTCCCTCTGAATCCCAGTCATCAAACCTTTATTGCCGCAGGTGACATGTGAACTGGGCCTTGACACATAGGTAGGATTTCAGTGGAAGAGATGGTGGATTGGAGGAGGGTTTTCCAGAAGTGCAGGACAGGAGGAAAGGCAGAAGAGGACAGGTGTGTCCGGGACAGGCCAGTAGGCTGGGTGGCTGGAGCCCAGAACTGGTAAGGGCTTGGGGGAGAGACAAGGGTGCTTTGAACATCAGACGGGTGTCTAGCTCTTCCAAAGGGTGTTCAATTGCTCCTTATCAATTAACCTTGTGCCCTAAAAGACTACCAACTCAACCAATATAATTTTGATGTTTTCGCAGGCCCTGATGAGTAGGAGGCCATGAATTTGATAGTGAGACCATTAGGTTGGGAGGAAAAGAGGAAGTAGTTTAATTTGCAGGGCTTTGCTAGCTCCTTCTCCCTCCCCCCCCCCCCCCCCCGCTTCTCTCTCCCTCTCACACGCACATTCACAAGATGATAATAATAAACCATTTACTAAGCATTTACTTATTATGTGCCAGGCACCCTGCTAGGTATTTTATATTTATTTTCTCATTCCAGTTTCTCAGCAACCCCAGCAGGTCAGTGCCACCTTGGGGTGACTTGGTTTGTTGGACTGTTGCTTCCCACCCTACCCCCCCCCCCCCCCCAGGAACTGAGCTGTGACTCCCCAGGGAATGGTTGTTCTGATAAGAGAGAGGGACAGAGCTTTCTAGAACATGAACAACATTCACTACAGGGAAGGCGGGTCTGGGGGAAGTGGGGAAAGAGCAAAAGGTCCCGGTAGCGTGTGTGTGGGGGCAGGTGGGAGTAGGGAAGCGAAGGAAGTGAGGGAGAAGTGGGGGTATCTTCTGTCTCTGACCAGAACCTAGAATTCCTTGGGCTGCATCTGCACCTCGCCAGGTCTGCCCAGCTTTGCTGTCTTGGCCCAGGCCTGCCTGAGCTCCCCTCTCCACCATTACCACTGCAGCCAGGGACTGCTGGTCCCTGGAGGGCACAGCCAGAAACAGGTGTTCCTTTTCTTTTTGGAGCTCAACTCTCTTCCTACACCTCTGGACCAGCTTGCATCCCCGGCAGGGGCTCATTCCCATGCTTCCCAGGCTGACTGGCCAGCTGTTCACTAAGCCCATTTCTTCTTCCTGGACGGCATTTTCCAGTCTCCCTTGCAGTTAGGTGTGGCCACGTGCCTGAATTCTAGCCAACAGAATGTACATGAAAGTGAGATGCACCACTTCCAGTCTTGGCTCCCACAGACCTTCCTTCCATATGTGATGCTCCATCCCTTTCTCCTTCCCTCAGCTTGATGCACAAGAACTCTTTGGAAGCCACCTGTTGAAGACAGTAGAGCCACAGATGGAAGTGCCCACATGCTCGAATCATGGCTTGAAGGAGGGAGGGCCACCTGCCATCAGGAACATCCATTTTGGGCTTTATGTGGGTGAGAAATCAACTTCTATTGCATTTGAACCACGGTACACTTTCAATTTGTTAGTAATAGCAGCTAGCATTACCTTAACTGACACAGGGCTTCCTGGGGCCCACCCCGCGCACAGTGCTAGGGGCAGGCAGACTTGTCTCTGCCCACTGGGAACTCCCACTCTATCATCTGTTACTTCCTCCATGCTCAGAGCATCCCAAAACCCACTGTCTGAAAACCAGACCTGTAGAAGCAGCCCAAGTGCCCAGAGCCCAATTCTGAGCTTCCACGTGCTAACTTTTCTGCAGTAAAATCACTGAGCACCCTTGGCTGTTCTTATGACTTGAATCGATGTATTAACGTAGGGTCAGGACCATTCTTTGGTCTGTAACTGTATAAACATCCACTGATAGAGTCCATTTCATTGGCATTCACAGAGCTGGTGGGGGCAAGGGAGCTGCCTCCAGGAGCAGGAAAAGGCAGGGTTCTCATCAGCCTTATCCCCGGAACCCCACAGCTCCTCAGGTGGCCTCGGCCCATGTGAGTGGGTGGGGGTGTGGGAGGAAGAAGCAGCAGGTCCCTGGCACAACACAGACACACATAGCCGGGAAGCTGGCATGCCTGGCTTCTTGCCAGAGGAAACTGCTAGGACCACAGCACCCCCTTCTCTCCTTATACCCTTTGATGGTTTGCTGGTTTGCAGAGCAGGGAGGCCTGGGATTTCTGCCCTTTCCCCACACCAGATTCCTTACAGGAAAGGTCCCTGTAGATAGTCCTTTGGGGGGTTCACCATTTATAGCTCAAGGGTCTAGGGCCAGCTTTCCCTTAGTGCCCTACATAATTGATTTTCTAGGCGAAGATTGCCCATTCAAAAGTATCCTCCCCCCCACTGACCACCAAAGTTCCACCATTAGCATGCCCTTGCCTTAGTGTTCAACATTATTGCCCCCTTTCTGGCTTCTTCTCCCAAAACACCAATTCTTCTAAAGACACCAGGTCCTTGCCACAGTGGAGTAACTGAAATGACAGAACACTTTCTACACAGCAGGAGCTTTGGTGTGCAAAGGGCCCATCTAAATATCTTCTGTAACCTTCACAACCACTTCAGGAGGTAGGCAGGGATCATTCCCATTTTATACATGAGGAACCCCAGACTCACCCCAAGCCTGGCAATAAATATCATAGCTGACTTGAACCCAGCCCCCATGGCCCTCCAAACCAAGGTTGATAAAATTCTCCGTAGGCCTAAGCTCCCTGGCTCCAGAGATACTTGACTTAGGGCTATGATGTCTGTAATTTGCCTTAAAATACACCAGTACCTACAGTGGGACATTTCCCATCTGTGACTCAGGTGAAGCCCTAACCCAGTTAACCTCTTCTAATTATGAGCGCACATCCCAGGTTGGGGCAGCTCAAGTTTTAATCATGAAGCCCCCATCCCAAGGCTGTTATCAGAAACTTCAATTAGATATACTTAAAAATGTACATTATTTTGCAAAAATCTAACTACTAGGTACTTAATAATGTCAAAAAAACGAAAACTATTTGTTAATTTTAAAGTTAACTAAACTTTTAATGACTTTGTTGTGTCTGTTTTTTGTTGGAAAGCATTTGAATATTTGGTTACAGCACGGAGGTCCACAGTTTCAGTTGATCCTCTAGATGGGTATCAGTCATTTGTGACCTTAAGGGCGTCTTGATTTGGGTTAGGTAGGAGAACGTAGATTTGCAGCAATAAGTGGTTGAAAAGCAAGAAAGCATTTTTCGGGCATGTTGCCAAAGGCGTGGGTATTCTATTGCATTTTTCCGTAGTTCAATTGGATCTTTCTTAGCATCAAACAATGACTTTAAAATGTCATCTACTGAGAGCTCAATCAATTCCATCTGTAGTTCTTTAGGAGCCTTGGTGATATCAACTAGGTGAGGCTGAAATGATAATTTGAGTGTGATATCATGACTCTCAAAGTCAGTGAACCTTTCATTGTATTCTCCAATTAATAGGCCTATAACAGCTGCATATTCTTCAAATGATTCCCCTGTATCATCCTGCTCATCAACGACCTTTGCTAACTGGGGAAAATGTTCATCCGAAATTTCCTTTCGAAGAAGTGTTTTGAACAAAGATAGCTTTTTTTGAAATGCTTGGATTTTTTGCCACATATCATATATAGACTTAGTTTTACCTTGTAAAGAAATATTCAAGTCATTTTGATTTAACATGATATCACACAGAAATGCTACATTCCTATAGAAATCTTCTTTCAATAATTCACACTGCTGATTCTGTTCTTCATAAAATTTTGGCTAACACCTGTCCCTGCGACAGCCAACACACTTTAGAATGATAAGGCAAATCCACACTGAATACACCTCATTGTTCAACTTCAACATGTTATGAGACTGACGATGCCATTGATGCAGTGTTGCATTTGCACAAATATAGTTAACAATACTTACAACTTCTTGCAAATTTTCACTTAAAATAGTAGCTTTAGCACAGAGATTTTGCTGATGCAAGATACAATGAAAAGAAATGAGAACATCTGGATCTGTTAATACTTTTTGTTTTATCTGTGCAATAAACCCTTCACATTTTCCTGTCATGGAAGGTGCACTGTCTGTACATAGACTCACTAAATTTACCAAATTCAGTCCAACTTCATGACATTTACCTTGAAAGCTGTTGAAGATATCTATCCCCTGTGTTCTGTTCACAAGAGTGCCCAAAGCCCGTAACTTTTCATAGCAAAGAAAATCTTCTGTTATGACCTGAACAAAGTATAAAACCTGCACCGAGTCAGTAGTATCAGTTGATTCATCCAAAGTGATTGAATAATATGTATTTTCCTTTTGAAGTATTGCATGAAGTTGTTCTGCTAGGTTGAAGGCTAATTTATGCTGCTGATCAGTTATGATTCTCCTTGAAAGAGGCAGTTGTTTGTACTTTGAAACGTTATCAGGGTCTAAGCATCTTACAATTTTGACAATGCATTCTTTCACAATTTGTACATCACTGAATGGCTTCCCTTTTTTCCCACATATATAAGCTACTTTATAATTGCTTCAGTGGCATTATTTCAGGTCTTACTGCTGCTTGAAAGAATTGTCTTTGCTTTTGCTTTTCATCATTTAATTTCTGCAATATAATCTTTTGTGCCTCTCCCTCTAATTTAAAATATTTGTGGTCCTTATGAGTGTTATAATGCCAATGAGCATTGAATTTCTTTAATGTTGATATTGCAGCATCACAAAGCAAGCAAATCATCTTATCTTTAGCAGAAACAAGATAATATTGTAATTTCTAATCCTCATTAAAAAGTCTGTTTTCTTCCTTCAGCGTTCTCTTGGTCTTCTTTGACATGATGGGCTGCTAAGCAGGCAGAATTAAAAAATACTGTCGAGCTGTGCAACTATTCACAAATTCCACTTCAAACAGAAACACAGTGCACCATTGTGAAAAGCTGATAATAGACTGGCGTACTCGACCCCATAAAGTCTTGCCAACCAGCCTCGGTAGTGATGCCAGTCAGGCGGGGGAAGTTAGAACTAAACCATGAGCGTAGCAGCTGTCAATTTAGCCCTTATGGCTTACTAATGTTCTAATTGTACCGGTCAATCTGGGAGGATTATTTCATTGAAACTTATTTTATTCTTTGGTATTTTAAATACTTTCATTTTAAAAATAAAATAAAAATACAAAAGACGAACAAAAATGTATTAATAAAAATAAAAGGATTTGTTCTGTAAAATTTGGATTCATTTAAAAGTCCGCACTTAAGGACCTAGAAGGCCACATGTTCCCTACCCCTAGTCTAAAATATTTCCTGAGGCAACCCTGCAGACAGGGTTGGAAAATCCAGGAAAGCAAGTAGCCGGCACCCCCAGGGATGGTTCCAGTGCTTACCACCTAACTGGTTCCGTGCATGCCAACTGGTTTTGAAGGATTTCCAGTTGCCTATGCCAACTAGAAGGTAACAAAATTCTGCCTCAGAAATGTCATCATATTTGCCTTGAGTGGTCAGAGCAGCTGAGAGGACAGCCAGCTGGGACTCCCTGAACAGGATCGGGAACTGGTCTATGCCTGCGGGCTACTTACACGTCAGATTATCAGTCTGTGGGTGTGTGGCACAATTTGCCCTGAGATTTGTCCTGCGCTGTCACAGTGTGATTCTGAGCTCCCTGTGCAGGGGCCCCTCCTCTTCTCCATCCACTTGGACTGTCTTGCGTGCTTCCTTCCCCTTCCCTAGCTCCTCTCTCTGGGGCTTTGGCCTTAAGCTTGCCCTGCGGCAGCCCAAAGACAGCCCCCGGGGCTGGAAAGACTCTGCTTTAGGCACAGGGATGATGAGTGGAAACCTGTCTATAGACATTTAATACCCGGTTTCCCTCCTGCAGGACATTTTCAGTGTCTGAGCTGGCATTGACTGACGTGCTGGAAAATTCTTAAGAATGTCCTTTAAAATTAAAAAAAAAAACTTAAGTGACCATATCCCATCCATTAGAATGACTAAAATTTAAAACGACTGTAACACCAAAAGTCGGTGAGGATATGGTACAACTGAAACGCTTGTACACTGCTGGTAAAATGGTTCCACCCCTTTGGAGAACTGTCTGGCAGCTTCTAATAAAGTTCAATAATTGTCTACCCTATACTCAGCAATTCCACTCCTGGGTATTCTCCCAAGAGAAATAAAAACATACATTCACAAAAAGACTTATACACAGATGTTCACAGCAACTCCATTCATAAGAGCCACAAGCTGGGGACAACCAAAATGTTTGTCAGCAGGTGAATGGATCAATAGGCTGGCCACACCCACACAGCGGGATACTACTCAGCAATAAAAGGCAATGCACTACTGCTACACACAATGACAGAGATGCATCTCAAAACCCTTGTGTTGAGCGAAAGAAGTCAGATACGAAAGCGTACATATTACAAGATTTCATTGACATAAAATCAAAAAACAAGCAAAAATATTCATAATGTTAGAAATCAGAAAGTGGTTGCTCTGGGGAGGGAATGGATTGGAAAGGGGCCCGAAGGGACTTTCTGGGGCGATGAGAGTGTTTTATAGCCTCTTGTAGGCAGTGGTTATACAGGTGCATACAATTGTCAAAACTGATCCTTCTGACCACTTATAATACAAATTTACATTGTGTTAATTATCCCTTGATTTAAGGAAAGAGGCATTTAAAATACTATCAAATAACCACAGAAAGGGGGGAAACCCTCAGTGGTTCTGTGTGCGTGCATTGTGGGTTTTGGCCACTCCTGAACCAAGGGTGGAGAAGGGAGATGGAACACAGACTGTTCATAGCAAGGGGGCAAGGACACCTCCCAGGTCACTTGCCAGGGGGCCCCTTACCTCAGGTACAAAGGAGGCAGCAACGTCTGCCCCCGAACACAAATGCTCAATGAAGTAAAATAACAGAGGCCCCAAGGAAAGCTGGCCTGAGAGTGTGGGCTAGATACCAGGCTTTGAGCCAAAACCACTTTCCAAGAAATGCCAATATTTTTGTATTTGGGAACAGAGAGGGAGTATTAAGGCGACCAAGAGCCAAAACATGTTGGTCTTTGGACAACAATTGCTGCTTAACTGAGGGGGCCCTGTGGGAGAGACTTCAAAGTGCTGCTACTGAGACCTCCTCCGTGGGTCTCTGGGATGTGGCACCCATAAAAGCCCAGACTGGAGTGGAAAGTTGGAAGTTCCTTAAAGGAAAAGGTCTCCTATTTTGCATGGTGGAGAGGAATCTTCTATTTCCCTAGTAAGAAGTTGGCCACAGTCACCCATTCACCATGTTCAGCCCTCAAATAGCCAAAAGAATCTTTATGATCTACTGGCACAGGCACGGGCTTGTGAGTCAGGCCTGTGCACAGATCCTGGTTCTGCCCCCTTGAGAACTGTGTGGCCTTGGAAAAGTGACTTGGCCTCTCTGGGCTGCAGTTTCCTTGCCTGTGAAATGTGAAATGGGGAAAATGACACCTACTGCTGGTGAAGTAGAAACTGCTGGATGCCTAGTGAATGCTCAGTGTAGAATCATGTCTGGGATCTAAGGGTGTTTCCATATTGTCTACGCCAACCTCTCAGCTGGAGAAGGAATCCCCTCCAGCCATACTAACATTCTTTTTTTTAAACTTTTGGACCACATATGTGTACAGAATTTGTATAATCATAATCCTTGGATCATGACACTGTTCCATGCATGGCCTACATTTTTGGTTTTATTTAAAATTTTTTTGTTTTATTTTTAATATAACACAATTTAAAATAATAAAATAAACATGTGTGAAGCCATCCCCCAACTCAACAACATGTGGGTCTGTCTCTGGACTTTCTACTCCATTCCATTAGTCCCTTTGTCTACCCCTGCACCAGAGCCATGATGTCTTCTTACACTTTCTGTTGGAGCTAAGCGCTAAGAAAGCAAATCAGAATAAATGGCTTGAGAGTGGTGAGAAGCAGGGGGTGGGGAAGGGCTACTTCAGGGAGGGTCATCAGGGAAGGCCTCTCTGTGGAGTAGTGACCTGAAAGAAAAGAAGACGCCATGGCATAAAGGCATTCCAGCGCTGCAAGAAGATGTGTGTGTGTGTGTGAGAGAGAGAGAGAAGGAGGGGAGTGAGCAAATTCCAGAACGGTAGGAAAGAAAGAAAGGGGCTAGATCACATATGGCCTTCTAATTTTCATTTTACAAAGGCTATCTAGTACAACCCATTTTACAGATGAGAAAACAAAGGCTCAGAAAAGGTGACTTGGTCCAGGCCATGCATCTAGGTAGGGGCAGGGTTATGGCTATCATCCAAGGCTGTGTGCATCTGCGTGACACCGTGTTGCTCCTCTGGACCTTCGAATGAATTGAATTCCAGAAAATGCCTCCAAGCGGCTTTCAGGTAATGAGGTGACAAACGGTATATTGACATGGTATTCTTCCAAGCAGAAGTTCTTTACCATGAAAAAGATTACATGCAGACTAATTAGGATTCTGGCATTCTTTAATGGCTAATTCGTTATAGCCATGTCAAAATTCATGTGAATATTTCCAAATTATTTTCTTATCATAGGTGATATTTGTTCTCAAGAGAAAAATCAAAGATATGCTTGTGATATACTTTGAAATTTGAGTTGGGTGCTGTGATCATATAAGCAGAAGCAAGAATTTGTCTTAATAACCTACAAATAACTGAGAAATATACAAGTTGTAGAATAAGAATTTCACATGTATTTTACTACCATCCCTTCAGTTCAAAAATTCTTATTCCTAATAATGTGAATGGAAATATTAAGGTCAGGGGTTTAAACGTTCACCTACCCCCTTTCTTTTGAAACTCTGAGCCGAGTACAAGATAAAAACAGGAGAGAGACCCGTGACTAAAGACATTCGAGTAAGTCTGACCTGCATTCCCTATTAAACCTTCAGGGTAAATGGATTTCTCAAATCTGTTTTCTTCTTTGGGTAGCTAATCCCTTCCTTCCAGGAGGAGATTTCAGCCCCTCTATGCTCCGCCTTGTCTATGGCAACAGACCCACGTGCTGTTTCCATCTTGCGTCCCCACACTGGGCTCTGATACAACTGCAGAAATTATGACTCAAGAGATCACAATTACTGACTTCTGAGAGCCTCTGATTTCTCCCGGGAGAATAAGCAGATGAGAAGTTCTACGTATTTTCCAAGATAGATGGATTCAGCCTGTTTCTGAATCACGCCCAGGCTTTTCTCCGCCTCTCCTTTTTCTGGTGAGGACAATTCTGAAAGTACGCAGATGTGAGAGTGTAGAGGGGCCTGCCCGCCCTTGGCACAGGTAGGAGCCATCTGCTTTTAGTTACTTACGCTGTGTCTCCACAAGACCAAGACAACTTGGTCCAGTGGATGCAACAAAAGTGACTCAAACTGTTGGCTGAGAAGCTGTTGAACGATTCTCTTCCTAAGCTCTCCATCCCAAGCCACTCCACCACTGTGAAAGCCTAGGGACACTGATAGATCTCAGAGGTGTATACTCGCTTGTCCCCGGAAGTTCTGATTTGAGAAAGAAAATATAACACAAAGGCATAACAATCCAAGAGAAGTCCTTCTGGCTGGTAGAGAAGAGGTCCCACTGAATGAAATGAGCTGCAGATGCTCATCTCTCCACTGACTGGCTGTGTGAGCATGATCAAATCCCTTAACCTCTCTACGCCTCAGTTTCCTCATCTGTAAAGTGGGGATGATAAGAGTATACATGCTGCAGGGTTGCTAAGGGGAGTAAGTGAGTTACCATGTGCAAAATTCTTGAAGCAGTTAGTTCTTGGCACGCGGTAAGCATTGAATAGGGGTTAACTATTGTTATTTTAATAAAAGGTAGGGAGCCAAAGTCCCCTCACTGTGGAAAGCTAAACAGGTAAGGCGAGAATTATATTTGAAACTATAAATAAACAATAAGTAAGATGGAAAGGGGGTGACTTTTCTTGTCAGCAGTTTTTCCGTGGCAATGATTAGTCCATTCAAAGACAAGCCTGGCATGGGGCTGGCCTCCCACGGCCCACGGCGGGCATGATGTGTGGGAGAACGGTAACTACCATCAAGTCTAAAGTGACAAGGGTAGGGTCAAGAGCAGAGGTGGTGAGGGCCTGATGAAGGGTTTTCACCAGGCCAGGCTCCCTGGGATAGAGGGTGTGGAGGGAGAATCAACTCTGGCTGCACAGAGACTCGACTGGGGAGCTTTGAAAGATCTGGATACCTAGGTCACACCCCGGACTAAGGAAACCAGACTCTTCCCCGGTCAGGCCTGGGCATGAGGATGTGACAGAGCTCCCCAGGTGATTCCGATGTGCAGCCAGGCATGAGGACTCCTCCTCCCGAGTTGGGACCCCTACATGAATGGAGAGCTTATCCTGGCCAGTCCTCAGGAGGCCCAGAACAGTCTCAATTTTCCCCATAGAGACAAAGAGAAAACCCACCAAGCCCTGTCCAGGGCAGGAATTGATTAATATTTGTTCATGGGTCCACAGTGCTTGGCATACAGCCTTGGTGCTCAATCAATAAGCGAAAGAATAGATAAATGGGTGAATGAATGAATACAGCTCCATAGCAAATGTCTGCTGATAAGGAAGTAAATTGGTTAAAAACTTTCTGGAGGGCAATTTAAAATCATTCATACCCACTGACCTAGAAAATCTACTTTTTGGAATCACCCCAAGGAAATGCAGGCCCTGACTGGATTTTCTCCCAAGTGCCTGCAGTGCTGATTAAAAAGAGATCTGTGGGCGACAGAAGTGAAGGGTAGACACTCCAGGGCGACGGTGCTCTTGCAATCCTGCTTCCATGGGGAGGTGAAAGAAGGGCATTCTCCAGCAAGGCCCGTATATTTTTTTCTTTCATTACAGTTTGGGATTTGCACAGACTTTCAGATAAGAACTCAGTGCAGACTCCAGAGTTCAGCGGCCTAAGCACAAGAGAGACTCTTCCAGATAAGAGGAAACTTACAGGAAAGTCCTGCCAGCCAGTCATCTAGACTTGTAAAAACATCACAGTAAGGAAGAGCCTGATGTCTGATTTTGAGCAGAGTAACCCCCCAGGATGAGTTAACTGCAAAATGCACCCCTGTGTGGTTAATGATGCAACCCAATTCTGCCAGCTGGTAAGAACAAAGATATCAGCATTTTGCAGCCTTATCCAACACATTGAAGATGGGTATTTGACTTGGGGGAGTTAGAAACCTTCCCTTTCTGAAGATGGGATATATTGGCCTTTGAGTCCATCTTGAAGCCACTATACATCAGGGGAAATACATTCGTCAAGACCCAGGGCTTGCCCCTCAGGATGTGATCTCTACCATGCAGGTGATGAGGGGCCTTCTCCACTGTGTATGCAGCAGCATTAAAATCATGATTCTTTGAATCAGGGGCTGGAATCAAGGGGAACAAAGTTTGCCCAATATGCCTTTAAAATGTCAAACTATCCCATCTGAAGCAATTACATGTGTTTGTATGTGTATGTACTTCTTGGTCCTTAAGAGAAAACAGAATCATCTTTAAATTTAAAAACATTCCCTGGGTAAGACCACTTATAAGAAGTTTAGTCCAAAAAAAATATTATTCTTGTGTTACAAAATCAAAGCAGTTGGGGGGGAAATCAAAGGGAACGATCAGTCGGGAAAAAGGTCTGAGTTCCAAAATGCTGCAGGAGACCGCATAGAAAGCACGGTAATATTTCAGCTTGTGCTAAACAGACTTTTTTCTACGGTCACCTTTCACCAAGTGTAAGTTTCTACACGCTTTGTCAAATGCCCCTTTAAGGATTTGTTCTGAGGGATTTTCTACCATTCTTGGGCGTCAAAGTTCAGGCAAGGTTAAGGGGCTCGGTGGACTTTGGAAGTGAAAGGTCACACGGAGAACAGCCATCAGAACATGGTACTGAGGTGGCTAAGGTCACCCCTCTGTGCCTTGCCTGGCCCATTTATAAGGGGCCTGGGTAGTTCTCCTGAGCCTCAGGTGGGCCCCAGACTTGGCCGGCCATTCTGCAATGAACATGGCTCATGAATCGCACAGAGGCCCAGGGGCTGTGTGTATGTGTGTGTGTGTGTGTGTGTGTGTGTGTGTGTGTGTGTGGCTGGGCTGGTACTGTCCCACACTGGAAAATCACCAAAGGGGCCGATGGTGGGCATGCCGTGATGTCTTGGACACCAAGGATGACATCACCACCACCATCATCATTGTGACCATTACAATAAGTCTTTTACTGAAGAGAGAATAAAACCAAGTAATTCCCTGAAAACTGACTAAAGCAGTATTAAGAAATGTCAATGAATTATTGATCCCTTCCAATGCAAATGCTCATTCCTTGGTGAAATTGTATGTTCTACAACCAAAAGACAAAGAGAACAGCTGCTCTCCACTTCTCCATTGAAACTGCTCTTGTTAAGGTCACATTGACCTCCATGTGGCCAGATCCACTGAGAGATTCTCTTGGCCCTCATCGTACTCATCTCAGCAGTGTTTGGCACAGTTGACCATTCTGTCCTTCTTTTAAAACATAAATCAGATTGTTTTACTCATCTGCATAAAACTCTCTAATGGTCTCTCATTGTACTTTCAAATAAAAGCCAAGCCCTACAAAGCCCTATCTGATCTGGCCCCACTTTAACCCTTTCCAATCTCACCTCCTACCACTTCCCTTCCCTATCAGAATACTTCTTATTTCAGAAGCTACCAAGCTCCTTCCTGCCCCAGGGCCTTTGCACTGGTGGTTTCCGCAGCTTGGAATGCCCCTTCTACAGCTGGTTTCTTTTCACCTTTACATCTCAAATCAAAAGAATGTCTTCAGAGAAGGTTCTACAACCATCTGTAACAGCCACAACCTCCATCCCTGTTATTCTCTCCCATATCAATCTATCAATCTCTGCCTTTCCTCCAGCACCTATCACATTCACAAACTGTCTTTTCTGTTTACTGTTTATAGTCTGTCTCTTCCACCTCATCTGGAATATAAGCTTCTTGGGGGCAGAGACCTCATCTGCCATGTTCATTGCTGTATCCCCAGCGCCTGACTCATAGACAGTGCTCAGTGAATATTTATTTGGAGGAAGGAAAGGAGGAAGGGAATGAGGGAGGACAGTGTTACCAACTAGTGTGCTCAAAGACTGGTATACCTCAAATTCCTCACAGAGGTGCCACTAAATATTGAAAATTGGGTTCAATTTATTTTAGCTATAGCTGAAAATATATGGAGGTGAGTCATTGTCACATGGAATCTGATGCAGGGTAAAGCAGCATTTAACTTATGCTGAGTAAGAGGCACTGCTAAGGCCAGATGGCGTGTCCACTGGGATACAGAGGATTTGACTTTGAGACTATACGGGAAAGCATGGCAGGCAGGGCACTGGGCTGTGCTCCCACAGTGCCCCTTAGTGCTGAGAGGGAGGGAGTGAACCCTGTGATCCCCTTGCAAGCCACAGAATCATGGCTCAGAACCCCACCTAAGTTACTGTTGGCCCACGGCCAAACTCCCAGCTCCTGGAAGGTAGAGGTGGGGCTTTGTTCAGCATCCAGTAAACATTTGTTGACTGGCTGTACTTAACAAAGCTTTTCCACCCAGATTATTTATGTTCTATTTACAAAACACCTATAGGAAGTGCTCATTGTGTGCCAGGTACTCTTCTAAATGTTGACAAATATTTAATCCTCACAAACACCCCTACAAGGGAGATGCTATTATTATCATTACTTTACAGATAAGGAAACGGAAGCATGAAAAGAATAGGGAACTTGCCACTCAGTGGCAGAGCTGGGTCTTGAACTTATTGTAGCCTTGGCTCCAGAGTCTATGCTCTTAACCGCTAGCCTTAACCACCCATGGCCACAGCACCATGTACCAAGGACAGGTGAGAGGGATAGCAGCATGCAAAAAAGGTAAATGGGCAGGTGGGTACTTACCCCTTAAAGGATAACAGTAATGATGACCCTGTCAGCATTTCCAACCCTGTGCCCCTACCCCCGCAGCAGATGTCTTTTTCCCTTCCTGTTCCCTATTATAGTTCTAGGCCAGCGATTCTCAACCTGGTACAATTCTGTCCCTGCTGCCAAGGGGACATTTGGCAATGTCCAAGGACACTTTTGTTTGTCACAACTTGGGGGAGTTCTATTGGCATCTAGTGGGTGGAGGCCATGGATACTGCTAAATATCCTATAAGCCATGGGACAACACCCACAGCAAAGACTGGTTCAGCCCCAAATGTCACTAGTGCTAAGGGTGAGTCACCCTGGTCTTGGTCCAGAGACCACCTTCGAGAAAATTAATAAAAATGGTGGCAAGGCTATGAAGGGCAGGCCCATCTGTGAACCCATGAGAAATGCCAGCCTGGATCCTACCGCACCTCTACAAAATCTGCAGGGAAGAGGCAAAAACCTTCCTGCTTGCCTCTCTCTCCTGATTCCTGGAACCACGGCCGCTCCCTCCTGCTGAGAAGCTAAGAACAGCCCTGGTCCACATGGCACACAGCAAAGGCTGCTAATACCCACTTCCTTTGGCAGCTTCTTAATGCTCTTGGCTTGGAATTTGGTATTCCTCGAGCCCTTTTTCTTAATTACATTCTAGAGATGAAGGGAAACCTATGTACAACTCAGAAACGAATGGCTCTCCCTTTGACTCCTCTCAAACATGCCAAGTCAGAGTAGAACTGTGCTGTTCCTCCAAATAGATTATGGGGGTCTCTGGAGAAGTGAGTGGACCTTGATGAGCCCAGCCAGGGCCGAACCAGATCTCCAAGCTGGACCCCAGGGCAGAACCCAAGAAAATTTAGAATGCTCTTTATGGATATTTAAAAGAAGAAAACTCAGGATCAGACTTACAGTGGAAAAGAATGGGGAAACTAGGTGGTATGGTAAACCCTGAAGGCTTGGACTTGACTGCTGGCTCTGCCCCCAAGCTCTGCAGCCTGGGATCATCACTCCTATGTGTAAAATGGGGTTATAGACACCTCCATAAAGATACTGGGAGGGTCAACAGGGGAAGCTGTAAAAGGGCCTCACACTGAGTGTGGATTAGAGTAGAGCCTTATCGAATTTTTGTTCATTTACTCTCTAATGTTCATCCTTTTATTCACTTACCACCATTTATGCTTTTAACCATCTCGACACCTGAGGGATCCAAAAGCTATTTATGTCTCTAGCTCCCCAACCCAGGAGCAGTCGGATGTCCTGAGCACTCAGTAGAATAATAATGAACAAAAATAAACCTCGAGAAGCACTGTATGTGACTTGATTTGCAGTCATTTGAAGGAATCATATAGTTGACTGGATTTTAAAATTGGGCTTCAGCTAATGAATAAATGCACAATCCAGAGTCAAGGGCATGTGCTGAGATGCTATTTCATGGCCATCTGTGTGGCAAAAAATTGTCTAGGATGGTGTGGATTGGGTCCTGCCCAGAGAAATGGACTAGGCCAGCAGTTCTCAAACAGGGCTAAATGATCAAAATCACCTGAGGAGCTCTCTGAGCACACAGATTCTCCATCTGACCCCCAAGAACCTGAGCCAGTACATCTGACAGGGTCCAAGGACATACAGGCCCCAAACTCCCCCCAGGTGATTCTAAAGTCAGCCAGATTTAGGAGCCTCTTGACAAGGTTTCTAAATTGTGTGGAGCAGTTTACCAAGTGCCAGGCAATAACCCATGATCCTTAAATCTTTTCCAAAATCCTTAACCAAGATGTTTCGCAAGCATTGTTTGAGGTTGCATTTGTTTTTACATCTAAGAGAACATTTTTAGATATGAGATTTGTTTTCCTTCTAGCAAGATGCTCTACATCACTACTACCAATTAGGCAAGTTCATTTAAAAGCTTTGAATCCATACTTGTAAAATTCCCCCTCTGCTCATCCAACTTTATGTCTAAACAGTGCAGCTGATGGCCGTACAGTTCCATTTATGAATTCCACTCTTGTGAATGTATTTCCAAAATTATTTCAGAATTTCTTTGTCTGGGAAAGCCAGGACTGCTGGTTTTAATAAGAACATGGTTTAAACATAGTTATCCAGGTCACTGATATTTCATGGCTTCCCAGAACACAGTCAGCACCCAGTACTCAGAGAGTACCTTCTCTTTTTAAAACAAAGACCGCCCCCCACCCAACTCCATCCTTTCCCCTTACAAAAGGACTCCATCCCTACTCCCCTCTCATATAATTTTTTCTGTAGAAAGAATAATATGGCTTAATAGAATGAAAACTGATGTTAGACCAAGTGAAAAGCAAGTCCTTCCTCTGGTTAAAACTCATCATCACAAAGTGGTCCACAATAGCGTCCAGCAAAGTGGCTTGCACGCAGTAGGTGCTCAACCACTAACTGAATGAATTCAATTATTTGAGAGAACTTTTGAACCTACATTTAAGAAAAACCAAACAAGAATTCTCTGAACAACTGCGACATTCCATATTGTTCACATCTGAGAACGTGTTCTGTTACGTAATCAACAAAGTAAAAAGAACTTTATTTTTAGCTACTGGACTTTGCAGGGAAGATCAGAGTCCCATTTAAACTTCTCTTTCATCCCTAACCTTCAAATGACACTCTTACGATTTGCTTTTTTAATTTGTTTTTTTTTTAAAGACTCAGTTAAAGTTGGCCTCCAGCATATTTAAAACAATACAAAACAACAAGAGAAATAAACCAGATGGCAAAAAATCATAAATCAGGACAAGCCGTGCTGAACAAGCTACAAAGGAAGGCACCATCAAACTGTGCTGAACAAGCTACAAAGGAAGGCACCATCAAACTGTAAAAGGAAGAGGCACTTCGTTCCTCACGGATAAGTCTCCATTATTGCTTCCTTGTAAAGGAAAGCTCAGAGGTCATCTAGGGGAGGGTGGTGTGGTCCCTCCTAGACCTGCCATAAGCTAGACTGGAAAGAGCCGCATGATAGCTGGAATCCTCAAAGGGCCAGCACTCAGAGCAGGTAAGTGGGGTGTTGCTTCTCATGTGATAGAAAAAGAATAGTTTGGGAGGATCTCTGTTTTAATTGCATGACGGCAAAGGTAGGGAAAGAAGAAAAAGAAATTGACCCAACATATCTGCGCTGTTTCTAACACATGATGAAAACAACGAAAACTCCCCTCTAGAAAAACTATCCATCCTTATCTTTTCTACAGACATCAATAAAAGGACACACCTTAAAATGACACCATTAGTACACTTTAGGCTGAGGAAGACAAGAAAGAGATGCTAAAATTCAACACCCATCCTGCTTGGCTGTGTCTCTGACACTGGACTAAATGTTTGGATCTTCCCACAGAGATAAGGGCTTTAGTTTTGGGGGAATTGCTTTGTTTTATTGGATCTGTGTGATGGCTGGGTGGCAAGTAAAATATTCAGGGGGTATTTTACATATTTTTTAATATATATATATATATATATGTTTCAATAGATATCTGTCAACTTGCATTGGGCTGGCCTTTCAGCTGTTACAATAGCTGCCATATATTTCTAGTGCATTAAAAAGCTTTTTTAAAAAACCAACAATAACTGGGCCTCTTAGGCAAGAGTACATGTCCATTAGTTTTAGATACATAGAAGTACATGCTGTTCTGTTGTAACACAACACACAGAAAATCTGGCACTAACTTTTTCCATCCTGGAGCCCTGTTTACCAACATACTGAATTATTAACCCCAGAACATCATCTTCTCCCCTCTCCCCATTTTATCTGCATGACCTGAAAAGATGCAGAAGGTTTGCCAGGGCATGCTTGTCAATCTGAATTTATGGGCATGGAAAACGCCAAGGACTTCTGTTCACTACACACTGAACGCTTTGCACCACCCAACAGGGACTCTGAGTGGAAGAAGAAATGTGGCCACACGATTGGGGATCAAAGCAGCACAAAGTTATTATTGCATCAATAGACCTAAACCTGTCTATTTCCTTATCAACCCACCCTCTTTGTTCATAGCCATTATGAGTACATCAGAGTTTGCTGTAAATTGTTTTTCTGAGCAGCCCTAGAACTTTGTGGATATGCTAAGGAGATAAAGAACTGGTGGTGAACTGTCTTTCCCACATGCTTCCAGAGCCCCAAGTATTTTCCCAATTAAAGCACTCATTGCCTTATTATCCCCATCAAAGCAGGCATTGCACTGTGTTGTAATCACTTCTTTAAATCCCACCTTTCTCGTTAGAGGAAGTACTCTGGAAGGGGGGACAGTGATCACTACTGCCTTGTCCATTACCACTCTATCCCCCAAACCTTGCAAGGCGCACGGTCTGTAATAGAAGTTAAATAATATATGTTAACTGAATGTGCAGATAAATGAGTGAAAAGGGCTCCCTATTCTAGGGTGACCAACCTTCCTAGTTTGCCCCAGACTGAGGGGCTTCCCAGGAGGCCCTGGGACTTACAGTGCTCAAACCAGGACATTCCCAGACAAACCGGGATGGTTAAACAGCTTACTTTCTCCTTTCCTTTCCACACCATCAGATCCAGCTTGCAGACCCCTTCCCTCCCAGGAGTTCCCAACCCTATTGCACCTGTACATACAGCTGCTTGCCTAACCCATCAGCTGGAGGGTGGGGCAGCCCTCTAAGGTAACATCGCTTTGTGCCCTGTTTCTGCCCAATGACAAATGCCTACTCTAGCCATGCTGCCTGGTCGGCTTCTTTATGAGAGCAATAATGGCTTCCTTATTCCCCAGATTCAGAAAGTGGGAAGGTGTCAGAATGTTCGGGAGAGATGCCCAAATTTAAGCTGTGTCCCTGAGTCAGCCCAAAGGTGGGCATGGTGTCAGATACTTGTGCACTCCAGACGAGAAACTGCTCCTCTCCCTTCCTGGCTGCCTGCAAACCCACCCCAGGTCCCACCTACCCATCTGTTTCTGAAGCTCACCTCCCTTTCTCCCATATCAGGGTTAATGGAGGTGAGGTACTGAAGCCCCTCCTTGAGCAACAATTCTGTTGGGGGCATGATAAGAGTACATGGAGCTGGCTTGAATTTTAAGAGAAAGATATCCCAAGACAGTCCTGCCACTCAGGATCCAGAATGCTTGTTTGTGCAGTGGTGAGTGAACTTTGCCACCAGTTTGGAACAAGTTTACCCACAGGCATATTATTCTTGCTTATTTCTAGGATGCCCTTCTATAGACTATCTAGAAAATATAAGTTAAAATTGAAGGCAAGGGAAAAACCAGAAACAGCCCAAATGTCCATCGATGATATATAAACAGTGCTAATTTCATATAATGGAATATTACAGAGCAATAACAGAGAATGAATTACTGATACATGCAACATGCATGAATCCCAAATATATTACACTGAGTGAAAGAAACCAGGCACAGAAGTACATACTGTACAATAAACCTTATATGAAGTTCAAAACCAGGCAAAACTGATCTTTGCTGTTAGAAGTCAGGGCAGTGGTTACCTTGAAGGCAGGAGAAGGGGGCTGTATTTATTGGGAAGTGAACTTTTTTCAGGGATGGAAATATTCAATGTCTTGATTTGAGTGGTAGTTATATGAATGTACAACACCGGCAAAAATTTGTTAACTTGTACACTTAAGATGAGCTCACTTTACTTACTTTATACCTCGATTAAAACAGTGAAACAAAGCAAAACAAAAATACAAAAGCAACAGAGGAGATACTTGCTTTAAGCCTGATCCAACAAGCCATGTCATTTAACCCCAGGGAAAACGTTCTTACTCCTCTGTAAGTACAGTATTCTACCTACCTGCTTTGGCTGTCAAATTAAATTAGATAAAACTGAGTGGGGTGGTTGTTCAATCTCATTTGTTAAATGTGTGCTTGACAAAGGCAATGCTGTCAATCCCAATGAAATTAGGGTTTGTCAAATGACGAAGCTGCTGCGTGTTTTTTTTTTTTAATAAAAGACAGATTTCTGCATTTAGGACTAACTCTCAAATATCTTTCTAGCAGCTGTATCTCTCAGCCTATTAGTCAAGGGCAGGCACCCAGCCAGCTGTTTGCTGGATTCAACTTCCCCATACATGATCATTTCAAAGGTCGTGTATATGTTAATTTACTACCTGGTTGTTATTTAAGAGGATTTTATTACATCATTTTATGTTGATTTATTCTTTCTCCTCCTCTAGGAAATTCTGGATTCTAGAGCACCCACTGGTGGGGTAGCTCTGGGTGAATATGAAACTTCAAAGAAATCACTGCTATCATTTTTCAAATTAAACATGAACACACACAAGCAGTATGTTTTGGTCGGACATAATTATGATCGCCATTGTCTGGGGCTAGAAGAAAGAAGTGATTTAGACCAAAAAAAATGTTCTTTTTTTTTTCTGAAAAAAGAAGAGAGCAAGCAAAAGAGACACCCACAGCATGCCCTATCTAAATAATTACTTGACAACAGCAATGCCCATATGGTGAATCTGACAACGTCTAGTCCTTTATAATTCAACTCAATTTACTTTTTTTCCTGGGGGCAACCTAAACGTTTTACTATTTTATATCATAAGGCAACACAGTTTCATTTTCTATGGTTTCTGTGAGGCCAGCAGTATCCTTAAGCTGGAATCATATGGGAAGAAAATAAAACACTAAGAGGAGAAAACAGAAGGTTCAGGAGAAGGCGGGGTAAGAGAGGCAGCTCATAGGAGGCGAGGGCGCCAGCTTGATGGAAAGAGATCGTGTGTGTAAGACTATTTCATATGGCAGGAGCTACAGAAAAGGTTTCCATGGTGGTGGTCCAGGGAAGAGAGTTGTGATGAGAAAGGTAAATGGCAGAGAGCCACAAGAAGAGGGGGCCTGGAGAGAGCAGGCCTTGATAACGGCACTGACTCGCCTTCAGTTGAACATCTCAGTGCTTCATTTACTTTCCCCAGCACCTGTAATCCGTGAGCCCTCCCCCACACGTGTTCCTGCGGGAGAAAAGAATGACTCAAGCGCAAAATCGTCAGTGAGTGATCACCATTGTTCTTCTGCTCGCTCAAATGTCACATTCAGGCGCCCGTATGCTGCCATTCAGAAATCTATCAGCAACATAGCAAAGTCAGGAACTTCCATGACCTACTTTTACCAGACAGTGGATGCTTCTAATTCCGCAATCAGTGAAACAGCAAAACGATTAGAAAATGTGTGTGGCGTTGTGCTGGATCAGACCAGGCAAATACAGCCGCTGGGGAAAGGTTAATAGAATGTAACTTGAACAGTGTGTGTGCTTCTGAATTTGCCCCACGCGGCGAGGGGCACCAGGCAAAAGGGAGTCCCTTCAAAACCAAAACCATGCTCCCCTCCTTCCGCATCCCCAACCCTTGTATAGCCTGAGTTTATCTGTGCCCTCAAAGCCCCCGCTCCCCAGGCCTTCCTGCTCCAACTGTGCCCTCCACACACATGAACCAAGATCTGTATGTGTAGTTTGACATCTTGCCCTCTTTAAGTGTTGTAGGCCTCCGATCACCCCAGCCCCACTGAGATAGGTCCATGTGTTTATCCTTTCAGAACCGCAAACTCAAACTCAAATCATCGAATGTTATAGCTAATTATATCCCTCTGCCCTAAGCCCCACCTTTCTCGTCTGTTCCGTTTCTTAAGTTGTGTGGAAAAATACCCCTCCAAGAAAAGATTAAAAAGAAACTGGACAGACTGCTTTGTGCATTATGATTTTTCTCCCCAAAAGGATTCATCTTGGAATTCTTTTTAAAATGTTCACGCCTACATTACAGCTGCATTTTGGAAAATCAAAATCAAAGAAAAAATTCATTCAGGAGTCTTATGCTCCCAATGAATCAAAACTATTTATTTGATTTTATTGTTTTATTTTTTAAAGGAAACAACCTATCATAGGAGAGATATAATTTTTGTCTTTTCCTTTCACTCTGTATTTTATGATAAGCCATTTTCTTTGGGGCTACAGAGTGGCTGCAAATCCCCTTAAACACCAACACCCGCCCCCCAATTCCCACCCCCCATAATCATTCCATTTTCCACCTTTGCCCAGTTACACATCTACTGGCACAGTATTGGGAGTGACAATGACAGGGAGCAGTGGGACCAAGGCTGTCTGCCTTCATTGCAGCTTGAAAATTAAATGCTACAGATGCTCCTTGACTTAGGATGGGGTTATGTCCCAATAAACTCATCATAAATTGCAAATATCGTTAAGTCAAAAATCATTTAATACACCTAACCTACCAAAATCATAGCTTAGCCTAGCCTACCTTAATGTAAGCTCAGAACACTTACATTAGCATACAGTTGGGCAAAATCATCTAACACCAAGCCTATTTTATAATACAGTGTTGAATATCTCATGTAATTTATTGAATACTATACTGAAAGTGAAAAACAGAATGGTTGTATGGATGGGTACTCGAAGTACAGTTTCTCCTGAACACATATCACTTTCACACCATTGTAAAGCTAAAAAAACCTAAGTCGAACCATCATGCATCAGAGGTCATCTGTACTTATTATTGTCCTCCCCCAAGTCAGCCTCTGATCACAAACTTCTTGGCAGCAAAGATACCTGGCGGTGGCTTGACTGAACCCCAAAGTGGGCGATGCAAACAGTGCCACGGAATTGCAAAATTCCCAAGCAAAATTAATGTATGTGCCAGAGAGCATTTTTCCTTGGGGAGAAGCAAGGCTGAGTTTGGAATCCCTCAAAAGCAGACCCTGAGACCAAGATCTGAGTACATGTGGTGTATGTGCGAGGGGATCCCAGGCAGCAGCCATGGGGGAGTGGGGAAGTGAGCTGGGAAGGGAAGGCAGCCAGTGCAGGGTGCATTAATGAGCAGCTGACTGCTCTTTCCCACTGGGGGGAGTTAACCCCAGGGTTATCCCCACTGAGGGGGAGGAAGCTGGGGCATCTGTCTTCCAATTCCATTGCATCATCGGTTGAGGGTTGTTCCTGGGGATGTAAGCTCCAGAGCCTCTTGCTTGCCCTATGCTTGGGCCAACCATGCTTCCAGAGCCAGTGCTGAAGTCTTGGAGTGGAGAGCCACAGGTGGAGGCGAGTGTCTGGGACATAAGGGTCAGCCCTGATAGCTTCTGCTACAGAGAGAATTGGTCAAGGGGTTAGGTGCTGCAGACATCAAAAAGTCTGACGACCACCAGTGCATGGGTGTAAGCCTATTTGTCTGTCTGTCTTCACTTCCTGAAATCCTTCCTGGCATCCTGTGGACAGGCAACAGGCTGGGTTTTCCCAAGGTCTGAGCTCCCTAAAAGTAAACTGGGTATCTTTAGATGTTGTCTGCACCCAGCCTTATGGGGCTCCCAATGGGAAAATCTTGGTGTTGGAGCCCAAATCATATCTCACAGACCCTAAAGCAGCCAGTGGTCCTTCCAATGACCCCAATTTACCCCCAAGGAGTAATTTAATCACTGGGAAACCTGGTTCCATAAACACCGAAGTCCTCAGAGATGATATGCATTTGGCAGTGGAACTCTGTGTCCAGCCAAGCCTGCCATCCTCCCCAATGTGACGGTCTCTTCCGCCAAAGGAAAGTAGTCAGATTCAAGACAGGCCTCATGCAAGTTGACTGCTTCATTCTTCCTGGGAAGCCTGCTGGGGTAAGTTGGGGGCTTTGTTGTTGTTGTTGTTGTTGTTGTTTGATTTTTGTCAGGGGGTTATTTTCTGCAAGCTCTATCTTTGTGAAATGCTATCACAGGCAACATTAAGACAGCTCTACATATGGCCACCAAAAGACATGTTCAAGAATAGTCGTAGCAGCTTTATTTGCAATAGCCCCAGACTGGAAACCACCCAGATGTCCGTCAGCAGGAGAATGGATAAACAAACTGTAATACATCCATACAATAAGATACTCCACAGCAATAAAAAGGAAGAAACTCCTGATACAAGCAACAACACAGATGAGTCTCAGAAGCATTCTGCTGAGTGAAAACAGCCAGACACAAAAGACCACATACTGTATGACTCCATTCACATGAAATCCTAGAACAGACAAAACTAATCTATGGAGACAGAAGTCAGGATAGTGTTTGCCTTTGGAGGACACCGACTAGAAAGTGGCTCAAGGGAGCTTTCTGGGGTGCTGGAACTGTATTCTATTTTGATCTAGGGGGTGGTTACATGGGTGAATACACATGTACTTAAAACCCATCAGCATGTAAGATTTGTGTATGCTGTACACTTTACTGTATGTGTTATATATACCTCAATAAAAATATAAAACAGACTAATAGAATAATAAGGAAATAGAATAATAAAATAAAATAAGACAGCTCTAGAGACCATTGCCACCCTCTCTCTAACTGTGACCAGTGGAAACTTAAGTCCTTCCCTAGAGCTTGGCCTCCTGAGGGAGAAAATGGTCGAGAGGGTTCTCTTGAGTGAAGCTGGCATTTTTGCCACAGGAAACAGGGAAGACAGGAGGAAAAACCCAAAGTGAGCCTGGGGCCTTTGGTGGGCAACATGAATGGTTTGGGTGATTTAATCAGCACCCCCCCAAACACATCCACATACAGCATACACACACACAACACAGCACATGCACACACTCATGCATCACATCACATTCACACACACCCCATGCCCCACACCACCCTGCAATGCCACACACACTCACACCCCACACTGCCACTGCAACATACTCCACAGCCCACAGTCACACACACAGCACTGCACACATCACACTCACATACACAACCACATCACACTGCACAGAGCCACATACACACACAAAGCACACAGCACAGGCTCATACCACAGGGGATCACACACACACACACACACACACACACACACACAGCAGAGGCAGCCCCTCTCCTCGCAGGGTCAGCTCTTAGCACTGTCTGGGTAATCATCTCCTTCTTCCTGCTGCCAACCCACGGCCACTGTCATCATCATTATCATCATCATCATCGTTCCAGAAACATACCTCATGGACAGGGACATTTCAGAGCGCACACAGCTGTGCCTGCAGACAAAGACGTCTGCCTGGAGCCGCCTGCTTACCCCAAAAGCTGTCCAGGCACATCAGGTTTACACCTGGTTCTGCCGAGTGAGTGTCCTAAAACCTTCAGCTTCAGCCCCAGCAGGAACCTTGCAGCAACATCTATACACCCTCTTCCCCCCACCTCTCTGTCTTACTTGCCACTGCCCCTTCCTCTGGAAGGAGCCTTGCTTCACTTCTTAGAGTGGAACAGTGTCCTCCCTGGGCCCAGATCAGCTCTGACCTTCCAGACAATGCTGACCTCATTGCCAGGAGGATGCAAAGAAACCAGCCCACATCCAGAAGATGCCACCCTCTCCATTTGGGTTGCCAGCACCTCCTCACTGTTAGTCTTTACCATGGACTTGGGGCATAGCTGCAGCCTTCTGTGATTCTGGAAACATTTTTTTTCCTACTGTTGTTACCTTAACTGGAAGAACTAAATCCATTGAGTCCATCTCAATATCTGTCGACCATCTGGACCTTCTGCAGAAATAGGTCTCCATGTGTGGAAGACAGTGACAAATGCCTATCAATGTACCCACAATTTCCCTCCTAGGACTCTCCCCCAAAGATATATGCACAAGCACGTTTGTCACAGCTCTTTTGTGTTATAAAGACTGGAAACAACCTAAATGTCAACCAAGAAGGGAATTGGTTAAGTTAATTATCACAGATTATTACATAGACTATTACCCAGTCGTTGCAAAGGATGACACAGATTGGTATACCCTGACATGGAAAAAGTGTCCAAGGAAATTACTTAAGGGAAAAATAAGTGAAGAAGTCACATGGTGGGAGAGAATATAGATTTTCTATATATAATGTGAACTAATTTTTATTGAGAGAGGGGTGTGTGTGTGTGTGTTAACTTAAAGAATAAAACCAAGCATGTACCAGGAGTTTTCTCTGATAATATTACATAACGTTGTTCCTTTCTTTGTTTCAGATATCTATAACATTTTCATTTTTTAATCTGTGCTACTTTTTTCAACCAGAACTACAGGATAAGAGACTAAAACATTTTTTCTAAGTGCCCATCACTGGCTCCCCACCCATTCTTTTTAAAATCCTGGGTTACTGGTACTCAGAGGCAGCTGGACCTTAAAGCCAGGCAGACTGAGATTAAATAGTGGGTTCAGCATTTTCTAGCTATGGGTTCTGGGGATGTGACTTTGCTTTGTTGAACCTTCCTTTCATCCATCATCAACAGGCCTCACTGAGAGCCTACTCAATGCCACCCTCTGTGTCAACCCTGGGGTGACCACGGTAGACAAAATACTCATCCCCTTCCCACTTGGAGTTGTATGTATAGCTGTAAAATGAGGTATCTTTGTGGAGCTATTGAAAGATTATCATAAACAATTCCTGGCACATAAAAGGCCTTTAAAAACTGTCAGCTTTTTTAAAAAAACATTCAAGTAGTATGACTTAGTTAAGGTAGGATAAGCTGCATAACAAATAGCTCCAAACTTGTAATGGCTCAACAATGGAAAGTTATTAGTGGTGTTCCATGCAATGACCTCCCCTAGGCAGAGGAGGCTCTGTCATCTTTAACTGTGGCTTTCAAGGTGACCCTAGGGCTTTACTCCATTCCAGACAGCAAGTGGATAAGAAAAGAGGTTGGAAGAAAATTTGGAAAGCTTTTATGGTTGGACCAGAGGTGCACATGTCATTTACACTCACATCTCATTGGCCAGAGTTCAGGTACATGGCCACACATAAAACTGCAAGAGAATCTGTGAAATGTAGTCTAGCTGGGTGCCTAGGAAGAGAAACAAAACAGGTTTTGGGGACTAACCAGCAATTGCTGCTACAGTGAATTAGAGAAAGAAACATATCTCAATGACTCTGTGTTCATGTGTGTTTATTTATGTCCAGTCTGCAAAAAGCTAATGCTCGAAGAAGCCTTTGCTCTGAGAAGTTCAGATGCTCTTTTTTTTTTTGCTGAACTTTTAGTTTTCTGGAAGAACTCTAAGAAGACATCTTTTTAAACCTCTCTTTTTTATTATCAAGGTTATCCTGCCACCATCTGAGATATTACTAAAAAACAATGCCAGCCCCCAGCTCTGACTTTCACAAGATTTGAGATGCTGTCAAAAATAAATGCCAGCTCATCAGATTCTGTGTGAAAGAGATGCCAACACACATATAACTCAAACTAAAAGCTGCAGTCAAGAAGCTGTACTGTGCCTACATTGTCACTCCTCCTCCCCTAAAGAATCTTATATGTTAACTGGTGAATCCATCGACTTAATCATGGCAACTAAGAGGAAACATCATTTTTTCCCTTAAGGTGGCATTTTGCAGAACCAGTACTTACATGTCATCTCTCAGAGGCTCACACTATAGATTCAGAGGGCTAGCGATTTAATTTTACAGTTAGGTTTGCTTTTTCTCATCTGGGGGATTGCAGAAAGTCTACGTGTGTGGTTGAGACAGGGGCAAGATGTGTAAAGATATATATATATCTTTATATATATCTTCATATATATATATATGAAAAAATAATCTAAGAACATGAACCAAAAACATTGATAATGGAAATCTCTGGGTGGCAGGAATACAAATGATATTCATCCTCTTCTCATCATCTTTCTGTACTTGTAAATTAAAAAAAAATAGGTATGCCTTACTTTTATGATCATAGAAAAACAAAGTTTACCGAAAGGTCAAATAAAACTCCAAAGAACCAGAAAAGGAGGCATTTGGTGCTTCATCCCATCCTCTCCTGGCACATAGGCGGTGACCGGCAAGTCAGCCAGACAGGGCAATGCCTCACTCCTGTAGTAACACGGAATGATATCTTATTTCAACACACTACCTGATTATTTCAGAATTCACTCACAGGGGTAGCCACAGGAGGAAATACACACTCATCACTGAGACATTAGGGACTGAATCCTGAAGCCTGAGTTTTCATTAGGGCATTGTGCCATTTTTCAATTAAGACAGGTTCATCTTTTTCCTTTCTTTCTTTTTTCTTTTTTGAAAAGTGCTGATGTGTAAAACCTCATTTCCTTCCTTAGCACACTTGCCTGCGGATTTTATTTTTAATTTATTTCCACGTGCTCCTAACAGTGGCAGAGAAACTGAGCTGGTGAGCTGTGCTGCCACAGTGCTGGTGCTGGAAAGGAAACCAGCTCTGTGAGAACAATACTCTGGAAAATCTGTAAAACCCAGCTGAACACACCTAAGGTTTGTATGAAAGGGCAGACATTACTCACGGTGGCTTTGACAGTGAGAAAGGAGACAGAAAAGCCATCCAGCCCTTCAGCAATGAACGTGCCTGGATGAATCGGTCAGGTCTAATCTAGAAGCCAAGGAAGATTGCCTAATGTCTCAATATAGTGGATTCATTGCATAGCTTTTTATTAAAAGTATTTTCCATGTTCTTGAACAAAAAAAGATTCCCACCCCACTCTTCCAAGTATTAAATCTAGAAATGAAAATATCCTCATACAAACTAACAGGGTCTGTGAGGGGCTTAGGTTCTTAACATAAGATTCGATTTCCTGCTAGAAATATTGTTTCAGAAAAAAATAGAAGCAATGATAGAAGGGCCGCAGGAAACATCTGTGTATACAAACAGGCCAGCTCACTAGGAATGAAAATGCATTATGCATCACGAAAGTCTAAATATTTTTATTAACATAGTTTGTTAACTAAGAACTGGGAAATAAGGTTCCCCAAGAGTCCCCCATCAAATGCTTTCTTCAATATTTCATTTTATTCTTAGGAGAGAAGTCACTCTGAAATCTTATCTTAGATTTTTGCAATGGGTTTTCTATTAAAAGTTATTTCTTTTCCATCTCAGGCAGAGCAAAGCTCTGGGCCAAGAGGGTTAGGGAATTTGTTTCATAAAACTGACAGCTTGGCGAGCATTCAATCACTTGGCACTCCACAGCCCAGGAGAACAAATAAGTCCTTTGCTGATGCTGCTCCAGACACATTACGATGTATGTTCCATAGCTTGCTTCCCACCTTCGTACTGTTTGCCTCCTGCAGCAAAAAGAAAAGGGTGCAGAAAGCACATCGCAAAATACCATGAAACCTATGAGGAAGAGAAGTTCATCAATCACACTGTCATTTGGAAGTTAGAGAAAAATGTCCATGCTGGACATGCTATTTTAGTGCCTGTGCCTAGCCTCACTTTCCAGAAGGCCAATATGATTGGGGGCTCTAGGACACTTTGTTGTCCTGTCCTCAGTGCTCCCAGAGTGTGTCTTTGCAAGATCCAACAGGGGCTTTAATAAGGCAGATGAAGCAAGCTTGGTGGCTGCCTTTGGCAGAGGTGGGGCCAAGAGCAGGTTACTGGCTTGCAGCGAGCACCGTCCTGGGCAGCAGAGACCAGCCTGCCCCAACCCCTATGCCACCAAGAACCCAGCTTGGAAACTTCCTGTTCAACAGGCCTAACTCAGAGCAGCCAGAGAAACTATTACAAAATTTCTACCCCTCCCCCCCAAAAATCACAAGACTTTTTTTTTGGTACTCATACACAAAGCTATGATTTAAAAATTCCTATATGAGATACAACTAATCCGTGTTGTTGGAAGACAGTGGTTACTGCTGGTGAGGGTAATGAAGAGGACATAAAGAAGCTTCTGGGGGCTGGTGCAGTCTGTGTCTCCATCAGGGTGCTGGTGACATGGTGTGCTATTTGTGAAAATTCTTTAAGCTGTACGCTCAATAATATGTGCACTTTTCTGTATGTACATTAGGCTTTTAGACCAAAATCCAAAACCAAAAATTTGGGATGGACAATTTTCATGACTTCTTCCATCCATATAGCTGGCTTTAAAAACCAAACATTACTAAGAAAATAAACCATGTCACCCCACTGCTTAAATTCTGACCTATTTAAAGTGTATATGAAATAGAAAAAACCTTTTTAAAATGTTGATACTATTATTTAAGCTTTTACTCACCATGTCCTTTATGCTTGGGAAAGAATATGCCGTAGGCAATTTTGCTCTAACGAATATCTGCTCCTCATACAGTGATCCAGAAGGGCCCAAACAAATGGCAAGGCTCGTCTTCACTCTCAGACTCATCTTAGGTCAGGGTATTGTTGGGGGCTCTTTCCAAACTTCTATTTCGGCCCTTTCTCCACTCTCTGAGCCATGTGCCCGAGTAATGTCATTCTTGCCTTTTTCATACCTTCCTCTATTTTCCCTTTCTAGTTCCCGGAACTGAATTCCTCCCAGACTGCCATCCTTATTCCTACTGCCGAGGGTTCAGATGTCACCATGAGAATGGACTCTCAGTGCTTTTCCCTGTCACTGGTGTCCTAAGATGAGTGTGTCACCTCACTGTGTCTCTCTCTGCATCTCTGACTGTAGCCGAAGGCTTGCACCAGGCCTCAACAGGAAAACTCTCTTTCCTCTGTTCCTTTCTTCTGTTCCTACTTTTACAACGTGTTGCCTGCTTATTTACTGAGGTTTATTTTGCAAGAGAAATAGTCTGTATGGGGGTGGAGAAGGGATGCTTTGGAAGACTTAAAAAAAATTTAATTTGGTTTCAAAAGAGTTATGAATAATGAAGGGCTACAGTTGCTTTGCAAATTAAGATCTGAATGGTCTACCGCCACAAATGATTCTGCATGTTGCTGCTCCTAAAAAAAAAATAAAAAGTCTTTTCTAATTATGATTTTAAGGATGTAGGAATGCATTATGTAAAGAAATCGTTTTCTTACCCCAGACCCACTTTAAAAAATTCTCACATCTGGTTAAGGACTTGCAAGTCCCAGATTCCGGTAGGACTGAAGGATTTGTTCACTCACCTGAAATTCACCTGAAATGTACAGATGAGACTTCAGATGGATGGGATAACAAGGAGGACCTGGCACAGTCTATAGCTTCCAGGAAAGCAGAGTGGAGATCTCAGGCTATTTTAAGGGAAGCCTTTCATTCACAACCAGAGAAGCTATTGGAAAGGGCTTGGGATATGTTCTTGCCCTTTCTGTTCCCAAACTCCCTTTCTGCTCTGTGGTGGCATCCCCACACCAAAGCCAGTTCAGGCTGAACTGAGTCTCCACTGCTTTGGCCCTGACCAGCTCAGCCATCCATGTTGCAACGCCTCCCCTGGCTGGTGAGGTGACCCACTCGGCCTAATTTGCCTAGGACTGTCCAAGTTTTAAAACTGAAAGTCCCATGTCCTAGGAACCCTCTCAATCCCGGGCAAATGAGGACAGGATGATTGGCCACGCTAGTGGTGGGCCAGCAGCCAGATCCCTCTCCCCTAGCTGGGCTGGTCAAAACCTGAACCAGCAGGCTCACTCCACATCCCCCACTGCTTACAGAGTCTGCCCTATTTAAAGCGTATGTACTAGTGAAGTACATACGCTTAAAGCCTCTGACTGAGGGTGCTCCTGGCTGTTGACCATGTCTGTCAGGTTTTGTTTTGGTCCCCAAAGTGGCTTTAAAGGCTCTTGTGACCCATTCATTTGTTTTCATTGCATTTCCTTCAGAAGTGGGGGCTCAGAGGGTTACATGAGCTACACCAAGATTTTGTGACTACTCACCCAGGACTGGGCTGCCACCACATCAGCTGCAAAGGGAGGGAGGGGCATGGGAAGCCACTCCCTCCCTTCTTCCGAGTCCCCTGGCCCAACAAGGGGCTAAAAGGCAGAAGCCAGGGCATTGTCATCATTGGTTCTGTCTCCCAGGCATTACCAAGTCCCATAGAGGAGCCTTGCAAATCCTCCTCAAACCCAGCCACTGTCACTCCTCTGCTGCAGGTCCTCCTCTCTGTCCCTGGATACTGCCACAGGGCCTTTTTGGTCTTCCTTCCCCCAACCTTCCCCAGCCCCCAGTTCATTCTCCACTGGGGAAAAGACCAAACACATAAATTAGATAATGTCACAGGCCCCCTTCAAACTGCTCAGCATGAAGTCCAAGGTCTTTATCAAGGCTAACAAGACCCATTATGATTTGGGCCCTGCCCACCTTTTCTGCTCATCACTCAGAACCTGCCCTTTTGCTGCCTTAGCTTCCTCGTTCTACAAATGAAAATAGCCATTTCGTAAAAATTTCTGCGTGACCGAAGTGGAAGCACATATATTCAAGTCCCGGCCAGGTGCTTCAGCTCCATCTAGGATTTGGAGAACCTGGAGTCCTTCGATCCCAGCCACAGAAGTGGCAAAAAGGGGTAATGAAGGATCAGGGTAGAGTGCTTTGCGTAGTCCTCTGCCAAAAGAAAGGAGGCAAACAACAGATCTGAAGGAAGTGAAGAAGCATCCTATATGAATGGGGGATAAAGAGCTTTGGGTTCCCACCATTCACGGTGGAGTTGACAGCAGGTTCAGTTGACTAGAGGAAGGTGGGCCTCGGCCCCTGGTAAGTAATGGTGATAAAGAGGAGAGAGGACCAGGACTCTGGGACCCACAGGCACGCTCGTGTTTGCTGAGCTCTCTTTTGGATAGATAGCACAGAGCTAAGTGGTAGGAAGATGGAAGTACTCAAAGCACAAGAATTTGACATGTCACCACTGATTAATGAGGACAGGACCCCTATAATAACACAAATGAGACTCTGAGTTCACGCCTTCGGAGACTTGCTTGGAAACAGACAAACTGGGGGAAACTTAAGTGTTGGCACTTTTCTACTCAACATATTATCAGCATCTAAGTGCTATAGACTACATGGTCAGGAGCCAAGGAAGGCTGGATTGTCATAGATTGTGATTAAAATGAGCTTTAGGAAGTGCTGCCTGGCTCAAGAGAATGAATGTTGGTTTGAGACCAAGCCACAAAAAAAGACACATGATTTCTGCTCTCAAAAAACAAAAACACAAAAAGAGTGAGAGACAGAGAGAGAAAAGGAAAAAGCACAGGCTCTGTGGGAGAAAACAGAAGATTTGTGCACACTCGGAAAAAAAAAAACAATTCCACATCACTCTTTTATTTTACAAATATTCACAAGAAAAACAGCTCAAAAGCCACTTTCCTGAGTAACCTCAGCTATTTCTTTCCACCTATATATTTTTTTAAGAGACAGGGTCTTGCTCTGTCTCCCAAGCTGGAGTGCAGTGGACCGATCATAGCTCATCCTCAAATTCCTGGGCTCAAGCAATCCTCCTGCCTCAGCCTCCCAAGAAGCTGGGACTATGGGCTCACGCCACCACACCGGGCTACACCTGTATTTTTTTAAACAAGAAGAACATCCTCGGCACTGTTGAAATCGAGATCAAGAGTCAAGGTGGCCAATATCATGGTCCCCTTTCAGAGACCTGTCTAGGCCTTCCCTGGCCTCCTAGCCACTCACACCCCCTCACCTCCAGCCCTGCCCCAGGGGGGCTGGCTTTTGCCCTCCAAAATGTACAAAGACTTTAAATAATTAGAATAAGTTGGGGGGGTGGGGGGGATCCAGCTTCATCATCTGTCTCACTTGCTTCAGTTGTTTTCTTTCCTAGTTAACTTTTCTGCTCCATTTAATTACAGAGAACAGCAGATCGGACAGCAAATGGGCCTCTCTGCCTGGGCTTGCTCTAAATCACCAGGGTGGTCAGGGAATTCCTAGAGACCATGCCTCTTGTTTCACCCATGACTGGCTCTTCATCCCCTCCCAAGGAGCCCCAAATTAAAATTAATGAATTCAAGAACAATTGCCAAGGGAGTGACCAAACCCAACTGTCACCCAAGTAAAGTTGGGATGGGGAGAAGGTCAGCTCCCCAGGGCAGCACCGGGAAGGAAGCCTCTCCACTGACTTGAGCCAGTGACCGCTGCTCCCTGCAGTGCTGGAGGCGATTCTAATGCACACTAATGCTTGAAAACCACTGGTCTACAGGCCTCTGAGAAAAAGTCAAGTTATGTTGGTTCGGGAGGGAGGAAGAGAGATGTAAAGTTGGTGGGCATACTAGGCCAGAAGCATACATAGTAGAGACCAGAGAGGTGGAATAATGCAGTGAAACAAGCATATCCTAGAGCTGTGCTGTCCAGTACCATAGCCTCTAGGCACAGGTGGCTACTAAAACGTATGTTCAGTAAAACTCACTTCCTCAGCCATACCAGCCACATTTCTAGTGCTCAATAGCTACTCATAGCTAGTAGCTGCCATATTGGATGCTGCAGGACAACTCCATCATTGCAGTAAGTTCTACTGAACCAGGCTGTATAGAATCCCAGTACCACCTCCTGTAAGCTGCGTGACCTTGTGTAAATTACTAACACTCTCTGGGCCTCTGATTCCTTCTCTGTGAAATGGAGCTCATGATACCTGCCTACCTCATATGGTTGTTATGGAGCTGGAAATAAAATAATATATTTAAATCACCTGGTACAACTGTCTAGCCTATAGCAGGAGCTTGATAAATGATAGGTAATATTGTTGCTTTTACGATTTTATGAGCAGTTACTGGAGATGTTTCCTGATGGAATGGACAGTCTGCATTGGCTAGGATGGACCCTTTCCGCTATGTTTCAATTGCCAATTTCAGAGCTTGTATAAGTGGCTCTATTTTCAACAGGACAAGCCAACAGTGCCACTCCAAAGCAATACCCATTTGCTGGCAGGCCAGAAAAGTGGCATTTTAACCCATAATAGTAAGACACTTGTAGTAAGCCTGCAATTCTTGAAGCCAGAAAGCCTCATTTTGTGAGGGGCTTCCTCCCTCCCTCCCTCCCTTCTTTCCTTTCTCCCTTCCTCCTCTCTCTCCCTCTCTCTCTCCCCCTCTGTCTCTCTCTCTCTCTTTCTTTCTTTCCAATTGATGCTACATCCCCAGGATGGTCCATTACATTAGACTCAAGGCTTCAGTTTTCTTCATCTAGAAAGATGCCCAAGAGATCTCATAACCTTCTTGTAAACCTCCCTCCATATAAGAAAACAAACAAAACCTAGCCCAGAGCAGTTGTACAACCTGGAGACACCCTCCCACGATGGCTTGCTGAGGGCCAGTCTAAGCTCCAGGAGGGGAAGAGTGGGCTGGGAAAATGGGGAGAGGGCTTCACATGTGGAGTTTTATTCTAACTCATTAGGAAATAGGGAATCACTGAATGTTCTTGAGCTAGGGTGATGAGATTTAGAGAGGTGCTTTAGCAAGAGGAAGCTGATGCAGGCATGCAGAATAGCAGCTGGGGGAGTGATGATACTCATCGGGCGGAGCAGCGAGGAAACTGGGGCCACACCAGGGGAGCCTTCTGAGGCCTGTGCTCATGACGGTGGTGGGCTGGGCTGAGGAAAGGATGAAGGGGGTCGAACCCACAAGAACTGGCAGTGGTGTTGACGCTGGGAGCCAGGGATAACGGGCTGAGGCTCTCAGCATTGAGGCTGTATGCTCAGATGAGTGTCCAAGAGGCCGATTTTGTTCCTCAAACACCTCTGAAGAAGCAACTCCACTCTTCACGTGGGTGTTGGACAAAGCCAGCTCTCGAGGGGTGAGGGACCAGAAGAGCCGGGTAAGGAACTCAGGGCAGCAGCCCCAGGATCCTTACCCAGGTTGGTTTTTCTGGCTTAGGAATCGTAACAAAGGCTCCCCTTCCAGATCTACTCAGGCCTCCTGGGTGAATCCCAGACTCTGTGATGTTATGGATGAGTAACATTTTAAAAAATGAAGGATACAATATGAGCTGGACAACTGTTGACTTTGTCAAATAAAGATGGCACAATACAAACAACATCCACTATCTATCTGATGAGTCATGAAACAAAGTTTAACACCAAGAAAAGCGGGAAAGAGCATTTCAGAATACTGGGCAGTTTCGTAAAATGGAAAAGGTTCAGTTTTGAAAAAATTAACTCACTGCATTTTCCCTTTTCTTCCATTTCACTATGAATGGGCAGAAATCTTGTCCCACTGATTGCCAGCCTGGCCTGTGGGGACCACTGGTTTATGTGACATTCCAAGATGGTTCCCCTTGTGGTTTGGGCTGTAAACTTCAAATCCAAACGCCCAGCTCCTAAGAGCACAAACACAGCTTGAGGTTCCTGGTGTGGGTGCATCCAACATGGAAGGGCAGAGCAGAATCAGCCTTTTCTGACCTCCTTAAAATGCAAGTGATAAGCCACAAAGGATCTTAGAACAAATGGCCTCATATTGATATTTTCACATTCAATAATTTCATATTTAGTCTAGAGGGTTAGTGATTTTTTTTTTTCATAAAAGGAAACTGCAGCCAGAGCTAATTGCTCAATCTGAAATGTATCTGGACATTGTTTAGATGTTGGAAAGGAAATGGTAACATCGCAGAGTTTTAGCAAAGACGAGAGCATTATTTTAGACAAAAATTTAAATGGAAATTAATAGACAATGTAATTCCATATGGTTTTCAAAGCTTTGATGTGTACAGTCGAAAGAACACCCCTATTTTGAGCTTTCCTTGACATTTTTCTTATTTATAAAATGCAAAAGGAAATTCATCGGCACAGGCTCAATCCATTCTCATCCATTGATTTGTTAGCCAATCAATGGCCATTGTAATCTGAAAAAAATAACACTGGTTTCTATGACCCTTTCCAACCAAGGCCGTGTTCAGCTAAGCTTAATAAAGAGAAAAACAGCAAGGACCATCTGGAAAACACTCTTCCGGAGTCGCGAGAGATAGTGGCAGCCTTTGCCCAACCTGCTATAAATAAGTGTCTCAGAAAAAAACCAAAAAAACACCCGATTTTCAAATCTGTTTCTACTTAATACAGCTGCAATAGAGTTTATTTAGCTTTTCCCTATAGCAGGAAGACTGTTTGCATTTTTATGACAAGGGTCTAAATGTTTTTCACAGCCATTTCCATTGCCATTATTTTGAGGAACAACATACCACTCGGACCTGTCTGTTTGCTTCTGCAGCACACAGAGGTGGCCCCAGTGGCCTCTGCACCATGAAACTGGCCTCCAAAGCCCAGATTTATGATCCTGTTTCCTCTCCCAGTGTTGCAACCATCACCCGAATCCTGGCCTGCAAGGGGCTGGCAACTTAGAATGACCGAGCGTCACGTGCTGCAAATCAATTATTTATCCGCCTGGGCCCAGCACACTGTGGATCACTGCCAGCTCATTGCCTCTCCCTTCACGGTGACAAGGAAGACACAAACTACTCTTCAAGCGTGGCAGGAACTCACCAGTGAAGGTACACTGCTGGCTTGGCAAACCCCCGCATGTTTACCTTTCCATCTTCCTCACCAGCTAGCCTGCAAGGGAATCCTTCTTCACACGACACTCTGAGCTCCTGAAGACACTCTTTGGAAAAGGACAGCCTATCTTGGATGGCTGCAAAATGAAGCAGCCTCCATTGCTTTCTGCACTGAGCACCTGCCCCTATTTCCACGAGCATCCCTCAATGCCCATCCCACTCTGGAAGACTGGCAGGGCAGGTGACCTGGGGACACTTTCCCTGTGTAATGAGTGATCCACTTCCCTGCCTTTCCCCTGCCACCATCCCCCCCGTATGCCCATATATGGGCGAGGCATGGTTTGTCCCCATGCCTACCCATGGTTTGTTCCCTGTGTAAGGCATGACCCTCTTTTCTAGCCTTTCAAGGGACCACCAGAAAGAAGATGGCTGAGGGCCTGTCCCGGTGGCAACATTTAATCTGTTGTTGCTGCCTGTAGGCACTGCCAGGTTCTAGCTACCCGAAGGAGCTCTGGTGATGTCTGTTTCCTGGAGGAGTTCCCCAAGCAGAATTGCTGCAAGGAAACAAATATGTGTAAGAGGAAACAAAATTGCAAGAGGTGGTGGGGACCACCTGAATTTCAGCACCCAATCATTGTGAAAAATGTTCCATCTACCCACTGTTGACCTTCTCTCTCAACAGTACTGGAAAACAGAATTTAGCAGTGGGTAAAGGGATGCTATGATCTGAAATGAGTCTATTACGATGTTACGAGCAGAGCTCTCACAAGTACTCTAAAGGGCTAAATTAATTGGCTCAGGCTTAAGATGCTACAGGAGAAATGACAGTGGGGAGGAGGTGGGGGTGGAGGAAGATGCCTGGTGGCTTTGAAGTCATGCCTGGAATCAGGTGCATATGAAAAAGAAATTAGGGAGGAATAAACCTATTCTCTTTATGAAAAACCAGAGAAGCTGCTAGTTCTTATAATGTGCCCAATTACCTATTACTTAAAAAATTGCCTGCCTTGAAAAAAATCTCCATGTTTATACAATGTTATATAGAGACCCTTCTACCCACCTTAGAATTAAATCAGGCACATGACCCACTTCCAACTGTTAATTAATCACCTCCATGAATTGTATATATAAAAGTCAAAGGGGGAAATGGTGCCTTTTATTATTTCAAATTGAATTTTCCAAAAAACCACAAATTACTTATTAAATTTTGGTCTAGACCAGTGGTTCTCAGCAGGAGTAATTTTGTCCCAGAGGGGACATTTGGCAAGGTCCGGGATGGGGGGTGTGATGCTACAGATATCTAGGGGATAGTAGCAGGTATGCTGCTAAACATCTTAAGGAGCACAGGACAGCCTCCCACAACAAAGAATGATCTGGCCTGAAATGTCAACAGGGCCAAGGTGGAGAAACTGTGTTCTAAATAAAGCCAAATATGCTTGGCCTTTAACATTTATAATTTTGGTAGTCATCAAAAAGACAAGACCCCATTTTTTTCAAAATCTATAGTGGGTTTACATATATGTTGACTAAGGACATATTTATTCCTTTTCCATGTGAATGAAATAGGTTCTCAATCTGAATCTAGGAACATTAAAGAAATACTGTGATGACAGTGGGGGTAGGTATGGCATATTCAAAATGCATATTTCATCAGTCTAAATGGATGGGAATTAATATCTCATAAAATAAAATGATTATCTAGTTATGTTCCATACAAAACCAAAATCAATACACTGTATCTTACTTAACCTGCAATTAGAGTTTTAAAAAAAGCTAAAACAAGGAAAAGTCATTCTTACCTATCTCTTGCTAGCTGGGTACACACTTCTGAGCATGAGGCACTAAAAAACAAGCAGGGAAAAACCTCTTTTTTGAAGTATATTTTTCCAGAGCATAAAAAGCTTCCTGAATCATTCCATTTTATTTACTGTAGATTCAATCATTCTTTAGTGAGCAAAACATGCAGCCCATTCTCTTGGTTATGCTTGCCTGGCTTTCCAAATGCCCTCAAAACTGGGATGATGAATCACATACTTTGGCCCCACTGTGCCAATTAATAGCAAGCAAAAGAATTCCACACAGCCAAGATAGGACTTTCTGCTGGTGTGTGTATGGGGGATGGGGGGAATCCTTCAGCCAATTGCTTTCAGAGGGTCTTAAGAGCAGGTGTTGTGACTCTGTAAAATTCCTTTCATTCTGGAACATTCTATATGGTTCTGCAGTGCCCCCAGTTTGGGGGTGGGCTTTGGTCAGGAAAAACTATGTTCCTAGAATCAGCCTGGAGCTTCCAGGTATGAACCACAAAGGAAAGAATGGCTGACAGCTACACCATTTCAACCCTTCCAGGCCTCCGTTCCTTCCTCTGAATTACGAGGCAAAAGTGGCTATACACACAAAGGCAAAAATAACAACAACAACAAAAACGCCCAAACACACCCAGTCTTGGCTGCCAGCAAGGCCCGATTCTGCTGCTGAAAAAGAACAGTTGCTACAGTGCAGCTGGAGGAGCTTTTCCAGGGAGCTGGTAATACCCTGGCTGTTAATGAATTATTTTTCGCCAGAATGTCGGATTCTTCCTGTGCTCCAGTAAACAGTCTGCTTCTGCCATGTGAAACAAAACCAGCTCCTTCCGAGGAGCCCAAGGAGGTCAGCCAAGGGTCCCCTGTGGGGGCAGCCCCCTCAGGAGCCAGAGCCACAGGCGCCTGACCTATAAATCACTGCAGTCCCAAGTTCATTATCCCATCCCTTGCCGTCTATTCATGCCATGCCCAGCACCCAGGGAAGGGCCCAGGAATGCGTGGCCATGGCTGTGATGATACCACAGTGCCAGCCCAAAGCCCTCCCCCACCCCTCTGAACTTTCCTTTGAGCAGGTGTCCTCATCTGCAGCACTATGCGTGTGTGGAATCGGGCTTCCTTGCATTTATGCTGTCGCCCTCACCGAAATTTTATTTATGTCCTTGCCCTTGTTCTCATCAAACTGTCAGGAAATGACCGTGCGCATCTCTTTTCTCCTTTCCCTTTTTTAAGACTGGTCCCAGCCCCCAAACAAGCCACTCTCAGCATGAGGGTGTCTACTTGGGACACTATTCGCCAAGCAAAAATCCCTGGTTAGGATATTACTTCAAGCTGCTACTAGAGCAGGTGTCAAGGGAAATCTCTAGCAGACAAGGACGCTGGCCTGGGGTGGGCAGGGTGGGGGAAAGGAATGGAAAGGAGCCATTTTATTCAAGCCAGCCCCGCCTCTGCCCCCTTCTGCCCCACTCACTCCCTTAGGTTTCTGGAGCCCACGTTACTCACAGAACATGACTGAGCCAGCACTCATGAGTAGGTTTCATGGGGACCTCCTGCAATGGGACCTTGATGCCAGGCTGCTGTGGCTACTGAGTCAGCCCCCTGCCTCCCATCTGCCATGGAGATGGAGGGCATTTATACCCCCAAAACATCTGGAGGTTTAAGTCACAAGGTTGGTGGTTAGTTTGCTCCAGAGCAGTGCTAATAGACATATACACGTAATTTTAAATTTTCAAGTGGGCACATTAAAAAAAAAGAAACAAGTGACATTAATTTAAATACTATGTCTTATTTAACCAATCAATATGTTCAAAACATTATCATTTCACCATGTAATCAATATAAAGATTATTAATGAGCTATTTTGCATTCTGTTTTTTGTACTAATCCTTTGAAATCCAGCTCATATGTTATACTTACATCACATCCTATTTGCACCAGCCACCTTTCAAGTGCTGCACAGCCACATGTGGCTAGTGGCTACTGTATGGGATGGTGCAGATATAGGACATTTCCATCATCATAGAAAATTCTATTATACAGTGCTGTGCTGAAAGACCAAAAGGCTGTGGGAAGAGAAGTGACAGGTGTGAGCAGGGTGTGCTCCAAAATTCTCCAGAATTATTGAGTTGTTAGAGCTAATTACAGCAGAAATTGGAATGACAAGGACTGGGATGTTCTAGGAGACCAGCCCTACCTCTAAGTGGGAATTAAAGTGGGCTTTTATGACATGCCCTGGGACCATGCATGGTCTGAAAGTGTGTGTCCCCTCACAAATCATATGTTGAAATCCTAACCCCCCCATGTGATGGTATTAGGAGGTGGAGCCTTTGGGACTTGATTAGGTCATGAGAGCAGAGCCCTCATGAATGAGATTAGTGCTCTTATAAAAGAGACCCCAGAGAGCTTGCTTGCCCCTTCCAATGAGACAGCACCATCTACGAATTAGGACGATGGCCCTCATCAAACACTGAATCTGCTCGTGCCTAGATCTTGGACTTTCCAGTCTCCAGAACTGTGAGAAATAAATTTCTGTTATAAGCTACCTAGTCTATGGAATTTTGTTATAGCAGCCTTAACAGACTAGATAAACCATGCCTAATTGTGAGGGGCTGCCCCACAGTGGTGGGAAAGCCAGCAAGTACGACCATTATTCAAGCCATCTGCTGGTTGAGCTGCCTCCATCCTAGCTGTTCTGGTCTGTTCAGGGCAGGGGCTGGGACAGCAGATCCCCAAAGTCATGCACTTCTTTCAATAACAATTCTGGGTTTGCAATCTAATTTGGTGAAGCAGATACAGAAATGTGATCAAATTATGTGCGCCTATGTCTGCGCATGCATGTGCATTTGTGTGTGTGTTCTTGGCTGGTAAGAGAAGGAGCATCGTGAGTGAAATCCAGAAGTACCAATGTGGCCGCCAAAATCACCTTCTCCCCAGCTGCCAACAGAGTGCAGGGGAGCTGTAGACTCAAGAGGCTCATCAAAAACTGTGAGCCACTAAGGAGAGGCCTCGAGTCCGGAAAGAATGAGATTATGGGCGCCCGGGCAGACGATCAGGTGGGAGGGAGAAGTGGTAATCAGAGGCATTCTCCACAGATAAGAGCTGCCAACTCTACATCAAGGATGTCACCCTGATCCCCAAATCAAGCTTAATTCAGAATCCCACATGGGCTTTTGTGTGAGGGAAAAGTGCAATTAGCCATCTTTCCCCCTCGTTCTCTGAGGTCTCCCTCATATTCTGATCAGGGAGGAAGCAGAGTCAGAAACACTTCATATATGGGTTCAAATCCTGGCTCTCCTAGGGATCCAGAATTTCTAGGGGGTTAAAGGACACCAGGTGGTTGGAAGGGGCTAAGGGATGTATGCAATACATTTGCATAACAAGTCCCCTCTTCATTTTCATTTAGAGTGTTTGTTTATTTGGCACATCAAAAATACCTCACCCACCCTTTGGTCCCACCATGGACCTTGGGCTAATTACTTAACCTGTCTGGGCCTCAGTTTCATCACCTTCAACATGGAAATAATACAGCCCATCTCACACAGCTGTCATAAGGATTAAACCAGGGCTTGACAGTATGGATCTACCAAGGGCTAAAACTGGAGCATGACACCAGGAACTTCAAGTCCCCAACCAAACACACAAATGTCAGGATTTCTCCCTGCTGAATGTCCCCTAACAGTGACTTACAGCTCTCTCCCCACCACCATTCACTCCATCAACTCCATCATTTAGTCACTCAACTCTCACTTATTAAGCAACAGTTCAGTATTGGGGATTCCAAGATGAAAAGGATCAGTCTTTCCACCCGAAATAGTTAGGGACTATTTTGGATCTATCTACTTGGCACATAAGCATGCACCATGGGTAATTGGGCTGCCTCACTGGTAGGTTTCCTCTGCCCGCCCCCCACCACCAATTAGGTACAATATTTTGTGAAGAGGGAGGGGCTGAAAACTCTGGCCTTTGGGAGAAATAAGTAAGAGACTTGGAGCAGGGGTAGAGGGACATGTTGCCCCTTTAAATCATAACCACCAAAGTCTGGAATCAGATGCGTGACTGGAAATTTCTCTGAGCCTCAGATTCCTTATCTGTAAAATTTTGCTTCCATCACAGGTTCGCCAAGAAGGTTTCCCACATGTGAAGCGCCTGGCAGACAGAGGTCAACAATGAATGTTAGTTCCAAAAGTCTAAGCTTAGGAGAGGAACCAGAGAACAGACACTTGCTATTTTCTTATTGTAGATTCAGAGCACACCGTACGTGGCTAGCTGCACATTCAGAATATCTCCATTCTGCGTCAGTGGATTTTGGGAGGCCAGTCCCATCCTCCGTTTCCAGGTCATTACAGCCAGAGCTCTCTGGCCGCTGGTGCTAGAGCACTCCCGGCAACACCTCGTCACACACCTCCCAGCCTTTTCTTTTTCTTTCTTGCAGTTCGGATGGCCCTCAGTGGCTCTGTTTTCTGGACACAGGATTTTGAAATTTATTTTACAGTTCTTGCCCAACTGCCCAGGAACCAAGTTCTCATGCCGGCAACTGGCATAACCTGGAAAACCGTTTTCTCATTTGTTACTGAGATGAACAGGTTTTCCAGGGCCAAACCTCACCGCTGGAGGTCTTGGCCTCTTTGCATAATAAAGGCACCCCCAGGTGGCTGAATGGCCCCCTTGGGCTGGCAAAGTAGGGACCAGTACCCCAAGTTCTAGTCTGACTTGGCTCCCAGGGCCCAGGGTGCCTCGGGGATGCCTCTGTTGGGCATGTGTCAGGATGAGAAGCGAGCACCCATTTGCAGGATACTGTGTGTATGTGTGTGGTGGGGGGGGTGTAAGTGGGGAGCTTCTAAGGGGCAGAGAAACTGGGATGCCACCAGGCTTATGATTCTGTGCCTTCCAGCCCACCCCTAGCTTCTGCAAGTGGCATAGCTCCTCTCATGTTCCCCTTTTAGAAGAAAACATGAAGGAAAAACAGTGGGTGGGGGCACAATGCCCGCTGGTGGGTGGCTCCCACCCACTAGCGTCCCTACTGTCCTCTCCCACACTGCCACCCCTCTACTGTAACAAAGGCACATCCACGCCACATTTCCAAAGTTATCAGAAGTCTCCTGGTCTACCATCAAACAATTTTGAGCAAGAGAGACATCTAGTAAACGGTGGGAAAGATTCCCTGGGAAAAGCACAGAAAACCTTGCCTGATGCATGCAAGGCTGAGAATTGTTTTCTCCCTGCTGGCTGCTTTTCTCTCTGTTCTAAAGAGAAGCTTCCAAGAATCAGCTAAATAAAGGGATCACACCAGAGGATGGGAGATAATGCTAAACCAACAAAAACAAAGACCCAAATGAAACAGAGCGAGCCATGAGAATACCCGGTTATCAAAACTTTGTTTGGCCATATCTATTTATCATCGCTGCACACCCGGGCTCTGCGGAATATCATTCTGTTGATGTCACTTATCCTCAGCAAAATATTTACATATCCTTAAAAACGCCAGATGAGGGGGGCCGGCCCGTGCACCGCTGCAAGCCGCCCCTCAAGCCCCAGCGCCGGGTTCTGGGCAACCCAGGAGGTGGGGGCACGACGGTGGGTGGCACCGGCAGGCACAGGTAAGAGCTACCAACAGTTCCAGGAACAGGGCCACCCAGCCGCTGCGCCCTGCCCTGCCCTGCCCACCTCTCCCCTACCTGACTCTGCAAGAAGCAGCCACATCCCCGATATGGTGTCTGCGCCACCTCCTCCTGCTCCCCTGCCTTTCTCATTGATTAAGTTCTCAAACCATTGTTAAAGCCCGATTGCTTTTCCTTGGAAAACTGGGCTAAATTCATTAAGCTTCCCCTTGCCACAAAAGGAATATTCATAAAAGTTTGGCAGGCAGAAAGGGAGGCTGACCGACTGCCATGGGGTGGGTGACAATCCGCTCCTCCAGAGCCACCTTCTTCCTCCGTGCCCCATCCCTCTCTCCATCCATCCGTCGTGCCCCAAACCTACTCCAGGGACTTCTGATAGGGAAACACAAAGCAGCAGCTGTTTGGCAACATTTCTACCCCTCGCCAGCAACTGTGGTGGGATGCCATTTCCCCACCCAGGCGGAGCTTATCCTGAACAATAGTCGGGCTTTAAATGGCAAACAAGCAAATACACAGAGCACAACCCCAACCCCGAAAAAGCCAACGCGGAGAGAAGCAATAACTCCCTCCGCAGCAAAAGGCGCCACTGAAACGCACGCAAAAAAGCAGCGAGAACGTTGCTCGGTGCCTAACATGGCAGAAAGCCCGAGCTGGTGCGGCCACCCCAGGTCTGGGCATTGGGGGGCACCAGGGCTCCCGGGGCGCCGACGCACACTCACCCGGCTCCGGGGGGATGCGGGGCTGGCCGAGCGTCACAAAGAGGAGCCCAGCGCGATCTGGCAAAACCCAACTTTCCACCCGGCTCGCCAGGGCCGCCAGATACGTCAACAGAATCCATCTTCCGAAGGGCCTGGAAGGCGCCGGGTTTTCCGGGCTGGGGCAGAACAGCAGATCCGGAGGCGGCCCGGTGCGGTGCCCGGGCGCGGAGTCTGCCGTGCACCGCCCTCTGCGCCCGGTGCCAGCGCGGGTGGCGGCCCGAAACCCACTTCGGGGCCCCCGCCCCGCCAGCCGGCGCCGCCTCCCCGGCTGTCCCCGGCCCCGCCGGCCAGTGCGCGGCGCCGGGAGCAAGAGCGGGGCCCCGGCGCGCCGCACGGGCGGCGGCCTCGGCCCGCGTCCCCGCCCCCGCCCGGCCCTCCCCGCTGGCCCCGGCCTCCGGGCGCCGTCCTGCCCCCGGGAGCAGGCCCCTCCCTGGGCGCCGGGCCCCGCCAGGCGTGCCCAGCCCGGCGCGCCCCCTGCGTCCCGGTGGCAGGTCCGTTTGGGGAGGGCGGGGGTGACCCCGGCCCGCACGGGGGCGCCGCGGCCGCTACCTAGCAATCGCGGCCGCCGCCTCCAGGAAGCCGCGGGGTGGTCGCGGGTGCGGGAACTCTCCGGTCTGGCCTCGCTGCCGGCCGCCTGAAGGGGGTGCGCAGCGGTGGGAGCCGCCGTCGCCGCTGTCACCGAGCCGCTGTCGCTGCCGCCGCTGCTGGTTGTGCGTGAGCGTGTGTGCGCCTGTGTCCGGGCGAGTGTGTGTCTGCGTGCGGCGCCCGGCCTTTACTATATACACCAAGGGGTGGGAGGAGGCGGGGAAGGGGAGGGCTTGGGGGAGGTGGCGGAGGAGGGGGAGCGGGAGGGGGGCGAAAGGGTACCCGAAGAGGCGGCGGCGGAGGAGGGACAGGTGATCTCGCCCACGGGGAGGGCGTGGCTGTAGGCGGCGCGGGTGGCAGGAGGAAGGGGCGCTCGGGACGGGGGTGGGGGGGCGCCGGGGAGGGCCCGAGGAGCTGGGATCCTACTGCCTCCCGGCGGGCAGGGGACCATTCCAGACCCCAGGATGAAGGGGAAAGAGGAACGGAGCCCGGGAGAGAGGAAGTGGCTGGCTGATGGAGGCAGGGGAGGTGGGAAGGGCTCAGCGATCACCCTAAAATGCCAATTGTGGCACGGGTAGAAGATCCTTCTCACAAGGTGGGAGATCAGTAAAGACAAAATTAGTCCAGGGACATAATGTAATTTCCATCCAAGAGATGATTCATGTATTAATCTAACCTTTATTAAGCACCTAGTGTTTGCCAGACACTGGGCTAAGAACTGGAGTTACAGGCATAATGAACATATGGTTGCTGACCGGCAAATAAATAATAGACATCAGCAGTACTATCGATCATTTTAAAATTTAAAAAAGAAAACTAAATCCTTAAAATTTTTAACAGAGCAAATGAAGCAACAATGGTTTAATTAATCCCTAAAGATACAAAGATTTTTTTCTATTAATCAAAACAGGATGAAGATATTTTAGAGAGAATGGCAGAGCAGAAATTACTTTTATCAGAGCAGAGAACAGTATGAATCTAGCTGTTCTCTGCTCAAAACCCCCTCATGCCCAGCACTGTGTGTATTAACCATGACTTCCCTCTTATCAAATTTGGGGTGGCCACACAGTTTATAATTAGCATGGGAACCTAATGTTGTGTTCAAAAGGCTCCATTCTAACTATGCTGTGTTGCAAGCATAACATAGTAGTACCTAGGGCCAAATTATGACTTTCTTGGGCACTTTTGCCTTTGTGGATTCCTTCCTCCATAAAAAGATATTAAAAGTTACATTTTACAATTGCATTGGTGTGTAAAGAATATATTGGTATTATATATTAAAACATTTTCTTCACCCTAAAAGATCATTTTTTTCTTCTGATTTTAAAAAGAAATTAAAAGATTTCTGTGGGCCCCTAAAAGTACTGTGAGTCCCAGGCACTTTGCCTGCTATGCCTAATGGAGAAGTCAGCCCTGATAGTTACCATTCCTTGACACTGAATTTCCTCTTTTGAAAAAGAAGAGTTCAATTAAGAAGTACCCAATCCACACAGGGGCAGAAAGACACACAATGTAAGTTTAAGAATTGATAATAGTGAATATCAACAGAAAGTACCAGTTCCCACCTGTTTCAATCGGGCTTTTGGAGTTTTAAATCAGCCCTGAATAATTAATGATACCTATGGAAATATTTGTCTATGAATGTGTCTTTAACAATTTCAGTAACCAAAGACTTCCTCTATAGATCTCTAGAACTGTTCTGAGTTCTTAGATCAGGTATGTGAGGTCTTGGTTGCCAAGACCTAACCTAAATACAACTAAAGACACAGCTGGGCAATTATAATTGAGCACGTTCATGGATGAAGGATCCATAAAGGTTTTTTGTGTGTTGAGGGGGTATGTGTGTGTAAGGTAGGGATTGATATCCTGGAAGGTAATTACTAGCCTATTTCTTTTCTTGGCCTCATCACAACCCTGGGTTAATGTTTGATCCTTGGTGGCAGTTGTGATTCATATTTGCCACCCTTTGAGGTGCTTATGTTTTCAGGAAAGATTATATTGATTCAGATTCATGCATAAGAAACAGGCATTATGGCCCCCATTCCCAAAGAAGTGTGCAGTGGCACCCTTCTGCCTTTTCATCGTGGCAGCCCTTGCAGAGGGCAGGAAAAAAGAGAGGTCCATAAAAGGCAGGTCTGGATTTGTGGGGGGTGGTGTTTTGGGGCAGAAATAGGACATTAATGTGGAAGAATTGGGTTCATACAGTTAAAGGGGTGCCTAAGAAAATGGAGGGAAGAAAGAACATGCCCAAACAGCAGGAAAGAACAACAACAAAATCTTCCAGGTGGGTCAGGGGGATTTTCGAGATCTGTAATCGTAATATTTGGTGATTTTAAATAAGGACCCAAGAAATTGCCCATCCCAGATCTGATTCTTTTATCTATATCCTGCTTCTCTAACACAGCATCTCCTCATAATCTAGTTTTCACATACTTGCCAGATGGGTGATTTATTCATTCATCCAATAAATATCCATTAAGCACCTACTGGATACCCAGTCACTGAGCTAAGGACTTGGGTTAGAGATATGGCTAATACATGGTTGCTGGCCCCAATTTGCTCACAGATGACTAAATAAATAATACAATATGATACTATGTGGTACGTGATGAGTTATAAAATGGGCTAAGTGAACACCTAAGAAGTGGGCCCATCCCTGCATTGAGAAGGAGCAGGGAATGACATGGGACAGGGAAGTCAGAAAAGGTTGCACAGAGATGGTGACAGTTGCTGAGCACTGAGAGATAAATAGAAGTTTTCTAAAGTAAGGGAAAGCATTACAAGTGAAGGGAACAGGAGGCACTGAAGCTTGGACATAGAGCACTCTCTAGAAGCTGCAGATATTTTGTGAGTCTGGAGTAGAGGCTGTGAGGAACAGCAGAGGAGAGGGAAAAGGAAGCTGGGGTGACTTGAGGTCCCTGGTCTGTCCTGTAAAGGAGCTTTTTCTTGTAGTCAGTGGGATCCATTGAAAGACTTTAAGCAAGGGAGTGACAAAGAGAGATTTGGATTGAGGAATGATCACTCTGTTGGTTGGTTGGGCCGATTGGAGGGAGACCAGGCAGGAGAGGCTGTTGCAATGATCAGGGTTTGAATGAAGGTAATGCCAGCAGAGGTAAAGAGTAGGAACTTGAGTTAAGTGGTACTCAGGATGTAGAATCAACAGGGCTTAATGATGGAGGAAACAGGAGTAAGCGTGATTGACATCTGGTTTTCTGACCTGAGTGGCAGGGTGGGTGGGGTGTGGTCATGGAGATAGAGATCCCTAGGAAGAGAAGCAGATCTGGGGCTGAAGATCCTGACACAAGGATCCCAGTGCAGAAAGTTGACTTGGAAGGTGAAGGAAACACTGGTAGGGGAGAAGGGAAAGGAGACAGAGGGACGGCAGCCAATAGAAGATATGTTAACAAGGCCAGTTACCACTGTAGGTAATTGGAGCTTCATCCCACAGGCAAACTCTCAGATACGATGCAAAACACCCACTCAAGAGGTGAGGAAGCTAGTTAATGGTGATCCAGGGAGTGCTGATTTTCTGGCAATTCTGACCTGCCACCCAGCATAGGCATAAGTTCCTTCCCAAGTACAGAGTGAAGATCCTAACAGCTGGATGTCTGCAGAGCATATTGAAATGGTAGCATCCAAGGGATATAGGTAGCACACCATCAGTGTCTGCTGCAGGGAGTTCAGGTTAGGACACCTCTAATTGGAGGTACCTGTTGAGTAGCCACATAGAGATGTCCAGTAGGCATTTGAAATAGCAGGTCTGGAGTTCAAAATCTAAGCTGAAGACTAAGATTTGGAGTTGTTAGGCCCTGGGTTTTGGTTCAACCAGTAGGTGTTGATAAGCTCTGCAGAAAACATATGTAAATTGGGCTGGTGGCTGAGCCCATCACCTTGGGGGGCACCAACGTGATTTGACCTGACTGACCTGCATGAACATTGTGTGGGTTTCTCAAGGGGTTCCTAAAAGCCCTGATGTTGTAGATGTCATCAGTTTAGTGCTCATGGGTGTGAACGTGTCTGGGGAAAATGGTCCATTGCTTTCAAGACATTCTTAAGAGGTCTATATTTTACTGAAGTAGAATAATATATTTAAAATTGAAACTTTGTTTTACAGATGTTTTGGTGGTTAATAATATTTACTAGGTGATTGAGTGATTGAATGAGGTGGGCATTTGAAAACATAATCACAATGCAAAAGGATAATGCTGAAGAAAATGCAAGGTGTAATTGCAGCACAGAGGGCTGAAATCAAAGCCAGGCTTGGGGAAAGAGGATGGAAAGCATTCAGAGAAACAGTCCAGTGCAAATGACATTTTTACCTGAGGAATGTTCAGGGCTCACAGGGTAAGGGAAAGGTTTTGACTATTTTGATAGAATGGAGATGTCCAGTGAGGTCTGCATGGGGGTAGGGAAGCTTCAGTGTTCTTCATTTGAGGATTTCATATGAACTGTCTTATGCCCTTTGGATAAAATTAGCAAAGACTGGATCAAAGGATGTGTGAGTTGCTCCTTCAGTTAGGCAATCAATAAGCATACACTGAACAGCAGTACTTTACAGTACTAAGCTACATGCTAGAACACAAATAATAATAAATACCATCCCTACCCTTCATTGAAGTCTCTCAGACTGCAGTTGTAGCTCTGTCGAGTCTCACAATCAGTAGAGCATTTCATTTTATGGAGATTTTTGAGAAACTACCATGAATAAGAAGCAGGCTCGTCATAAAGGGCTTTGCTTGTGGCTGCCCTATTCTGTGTTTCCCATTTCTCTTTACTAACAGAACACTGATGTTCATATATCCATCCCTCTCCTGTGAAACCTATGTACCTTAGAATTTGATTCTACATTTATGGTGGGTCTGTTTGATCTAAGAAAAATTTCATTCCTTCTGCTGTAATTTGGTCCAGGTGGATGAGAGGAGAGATTTGCTGGGGGCTCACAGGTTAAGTTCTTACTCTCTAAGAAAGTATCCCTCCCTTGCCCAATGGATGTGAGGATAATGTAACTCCATTTGCAGCTGGCAGCAAAAACACGATGCAGGTGACCGTATAATTGATCATCTAAACCAGGACACTACTGAAGGTGAAAGGGGTTGCTATAAATAGTTATGTCAGGGCAAAAGGCATACACTGGGTCTTCCCAGCAAACCAGGATGAAGGGTCACTATTATGCTAGGAACCAGGCCTAAGAGGGAGCTGATGTTCAAGGCAGCACAGTAAAAAGAAAGAAAGAACTTGGGACCATGACTATGTTATTGAACTACTAAAACAACCAACTCTAGAGCCACCTGACCATGCACTTCCTGTTATGTAAATTATTACATTGCTTTATAGGTTAATCTTCTTTGAGTCAGGTCTCTATCACTTGAAATTGAAAGCATCCTAAGACATACATGCAGTAACATGGTGGTTTGTTTTGTTTTAGTCCAGACCTGGGGGTAAGGGCTACTCTAGAGTCAAGATGTCTAAAAAACAAGTATGGGGAAGTAGGTCAGGAATCAGCCTCATAACCTGACTTTAAAGACAAGTGAGGACAATAATCTCAACTATTAATAGAAGAACATGGTTGAAGTGCACAGCTCTGCTGAGTTTGGAAGGCCCGCTGTGCACGTGGCGGTTTCCATCGTAGCAGCACCTTCAAGGCGCGCTGCTGTCTCTGACAAAGGGCGAGACTCCCGTGCCAGGGGCCAGGAGAGGGGATGTCTAGCCCCTGCTCTGTCGCTGCTCTGAGTGCCTTTGAGCAAGCTCTCTTCTCTCTCTGGGCCTTAGATTCCTTGCACCAGGGGTAGCCGTCTTCCCCTTATGTCTTGTCTTTCTGACTTGATTTTGCTTTCCCAGGGAGGACTTGGGGCTCACATCTCCCACAGAAGCTACTTCAGTTCTCCTCCTGCAGGAGGCCCGCAGTCAGCAATTGTTAGCCATTATTCTCTCCCCTCATGTCTGCGCTCGGTCTCCTACTCCTAAGGAGCTTCCGTAGCCATGTCTTCTGCAAGTATTACAACCATCAAGCGCACCTTCCTTTTCCGCATGGAGGGAGGGTGTGGACAGAGTGGGTTTGGAGTTGGAGTCATGTGACTGTCCCTTGAGGCCTCCAGGGTTTGTCCAAATTAGCAGAGAGCCCCGTACAAGCCAGGTGAGAAGCCAGGTTGCGTGAGACAGAGTAGAGGCCATGTAAGTCATGAAGGAAGGACCAGAAAAAAATGGTAGCCGGGACAGAGAGTCAGAGCCAGGGGCGTGAAATAATAAGGCCGTGGATTTCAGTGAAGTGAAAAATCCGCCCAGATTTGTTTTGGGAGAAGTGAATTACTTCACTGGATGTGATGCCTGTGCCAGCTGCGCCGTGAGTGTGGTTGAAACACTGGCACATAGAGGACCAGGGATAGCACAGCTCGGAAATGACCCCACGCAGCCCAGCCTTCCGATGGGGAGCATGAGGCTTGGAGAGGTGCACGCAGAAGACCTGGACACACACACACACACACACACACACCCCTTGACACATGCCAAGTCCTGTTCTCTTTCCAGGTGTCAGACTTTCCTTTCCTTTCTTAAAAATTCATTCATAAATGAGCCAGATTGATCCCTGAGTAAGAGAGGGAAAATTGGCAAAATGGCTGTGGACTAATGAGCATTTTGAATATTACCCAAAACAGATCATAAATAACTGCTGACACACTCCAAGGAGTGTTATCGTCAAAGAGCACAACAAGCAGTGGCCCACAATTATCCACAATCGTCCAAAACCACAGTCCCCCGGTGCCTGGCACAGGTGAGTGCAAGATCTAGCTCTGCAGTGGTCTCTTGGGGGAAGAGCTATTGAGGACTTTCTCAGCCATCAACCCCATCAGCTGTTCTAAATGATGAGTTTCCCCAGAGATACAACCTGTGTGACCTGGCTAGCGTGCATTTCGTAACCAAAGGAGAGTGTGGCAGTCAGTTTCACAAGTGACGGGTCTGTGCCACAACCTGCATTGCGTGCTCCTTCTGCCCTCAGCGTGTCCATGGCCTGGTAGGTCTGTCCCGACTCATGCATTGCAGGTCTCTCCGATGTAACTGGCGAGGTTTCCATTACTATAACTTCAAGGGATGAAAGGAGTTGCCAGGTCATTCAAATTTGAACAGGACACAAAAGGAACTTTAATTGCTTCATATTTCTTCACCTGGGAAGATTTCTCAAATTATAGAATTTTGTAAATGGAACAATTTTATAGAAGGGGAAAAAAGAGCAAGTACAAAATCTCTCTTGTCTAAGCTGGTTAGCATTTTAATTGCCATGCTCTGAATTTGTGGTCTCTTTGTGCCAGGTCAACATCTAAGTGCTCTCACAAGATTAACTTACTGTTAGCCCTGCTTACCTCGGCCCCTTTCAGGAGAATTTTCTGATACTCCTCACCCCTAGGATTATCCTTGCCCAATTCTGAGCCAGACCATCTCAGTGGGTCTGAGATGAGGCATGCTTCTCTCGCCTAAGATCCTCATGTTCCTGAGGGGAGTACACTGGGCATCGCTCAGCCACAGAGCCACGATATTCACCAGTCATGGTGCATGCCCTCTTCCCACATCGGCCCCATCCTTAGAGCTAGGATTCTGGGTCTGATTCTCCGTACAGCTCTCAAGGCTTCCAGTGGAAATGTAGCTCCACCACCCAACCCAACTCTCTAGTGTCCCCATCAATCTCTGTGCACATGGAATAGAGTTGGTTTCTCATTCATTAACATCCTGCCTTAAAGGGACTGTCCCCAAACTTGACAGAAATGTTGCATAAATTGTGGGCCGCCACCATCCCTGGAGGAGTCCTTGTTTTTTGAAGAAGAAACATTTTAGAGGAAATAGAGGTGACATTTTGAAAAATACAATGGTAGCGCTTTAGAAAATAGTCACAATTAATGTAGAAATACTGTAGAATACATATAATTTATTCTTTTTGAAATAAATTGTTCATAATATTCATTAAAAATTAAATGTAAGTGTAAAAGGCTATTCTGTCTTCAGTATAAACATTCAATCATAACCACATTTAATGATATGTATATTTCTTTCAAGTTTGTCTCTATAGTCTTTACTCAACTGAAATAATATTACATATGATTTTAGTCCTGCTTTTGTCTCCTAATATCTTCAAGCATTTTCCCACAATATTCTAATAGTACTTCATAATCACAATAAACATTTTTAATGGTTGTATACAGTTTTATTAAGTGGCTTCATCACCATATACTTACTTTTTCCCTATTATTGGAAGTGGCCATTTCCAAATTCTGCTCTTATAAAGAACACTATAATCAGTATCTTTGTGTATATCAATGTTCCCCATTAATAATTATTTCTCAGAATAAATACACAACTGTAATATTTCTGTGGCAGACACGGAAACATTTACATGTTGCCAAACTGATTTTGAAAAGGATATTCCACTTACCACTCCAAATATGAAGTCTGAAAGCACCTGCCTTGTGAGTACTCACCAGCCTGGGCCAACTGATTTGTCTCATTTTGCTTTAAAATGTATTTCTCTGATGACTAGGGAGGTGAGCCATTTTTATTTGTGTGCTTGGTACTTGTATATCCAAGGGAATTGTCTTCATCTGCTCTTTAGTTAAATCATAGTGTTCACATCTTATTAGTGTGTATGTGTCATTTATTTAATACAAAATAAATGTATGTCATAATGGCAACAAATATATATACCCCATTTTCTTTTCATCCATCAGTTTTGGCTACTATTTTATATAGATAAGTTTTAAATTTTTGTAAAGTTAAATTTATCTATCTTTTCTGTTGTCATATCTTCTATTATTTAAGTAAAACTAATATACCATAAATAATTCTGTTTTTACTCATTTAGAATTTTTTGGTATTTGTCATAAGGTAGGACTCTGTATCATTTTTTTCAAGTAGTTGGCCAATTGTCTTAACACTATTTATTTAATGTGAAATCCCTTCTTCATTGATTTGTGCTTTCTATTATAGCAAATAATAAGCTGATATTTAATAGATTCTACTTCTGGGCTGTCAGTTCTGTTTTGTGGCTTTGCCTCTCTTTTTTTTAATAAAACTTTTTATTTTGAGATTCACATGCAGCTGTAAGAAATAATACAGAGAGATCCCATGTACTCTTTACCTGATTTCCCCCATTGGTAACATCTTGCAAACTGTAGTGCAATTCACAACCACAATATTGACATTGATACAATCCACCAATCTTATTCAAATTTCTCCAGTTTTAATTGTATTCATTTGTGTGTGTGTATGTGTGTGTGTGTATTTGGTCCCGTGCAACTTTATTATTATACGTGAGTAGGTTTATGTATCCACACCATAGTCAAGATACAGAACATTTCCATCTCCACAAAGATCCCTCCTATTGCCCTTTTATAGCCACATTCACCTCTTTTCTACCCCTCCACCCCATCCCTAACCACTGGCAACCACCACTGTGTTCATTTCTAAAATTTTTTCATTAAAAAAAGTTATATAGATGGAATCATACAGTATGTAACCTTTTGGGATTGACTTTTCTCACTCAGCATAATTCACTGGTGATTCATCCACATTGCTGTGTGTATCAGTAGTTCATTTCTTGTAATTGTAGAATAGTATTCTACAGTATGTACATACCATGGTTTATTTAACCATTCACCTATTGGAGTGCATCTAGGTTGTTTTCAGTTTGGGTCTGCTATCAGTTTTGGGTGATTACAGATAAAGCTGCTACGAACATTCATGTATAGGTTTTTATGTGAACATAGGTTTTCATGTCTCTAGGATAAATGCCCAAAAGTTCAATTGCCAGGTCATATGGTAATTGCGTGCTTAGTTTTTTTAAGAAACTGCCAAACTGTTTTACAGAGTGGATGTAACATTTTACATTCCCACCAGAAATGTATGAGTGAACCAGTTTCTCCACATACTCACCAGTATTTGGTGTTAGAACCATTTTTATTTTAGCATTCTAATAGGTGTGGAGTGATAGCGCATCATGGTTTTAATTTGTATTTCCATAACAGGTAATGATGTTGAACATCTTTCCATGTGTTTATTTGCTATCTGCGTATCCTCTTTGGTGAAATGCCTGTTCATATCTTTTGCCAATTTTATAATTGGATTTTTTTTACTGTTCAATTTTGAGAGTTCTTTATATATTCTAGATATTAATACTTTGTTAGATATGTGGTTTACAAATATTTTCTCTCAGTCTACAACTTGTCTTTACATCCTCTTAACATGGTCTTTCCCAGAGCAAAATATTTTATTTTATTTTTTTGCCTATGGATGTTCAATTGCTTCAGTAGCATTTGTTGAAAAAGCTGTCCTTTCTCTTTTGAGTTGCTTGTGCATCTTCGTAAAAAATCAGCTGGCTGCATTTGTGTGGGTCTACTTCTGGCCTTTTTATTCCATTCCATTGATCTATGTGTCTGTCCTTCTACTCCCACACACTATCTTGATTTCTGTAGCTATATAGTTAATATCAGGTAGCGTGATTTCTTCTACTTTATTCTTTTTTTATAAGATAGTTTAAAAAATGGTATGTAGTTCTTTTGCCTTCCCATATAAATTTCGAATAAGCTTATCTATGTCTATAAAAACTTTTGCTGAGATTTTGATAGGAATTACTTTAAATCTATAGATCAATATGGGGACAAATGATATCTTTAGTATGTTGAGTCTTCCAATTCATGAACATCAAATGTATCACCATTTATTAAGGTCTTCTTTGATGTCTTTCATCAGAATTTTGTCATTTTCAGTTAAGTTTAGCCCTGAGTGTTTCGTTTTCTTTGGAGTGATTGTAAATGGTGTTGTGTTTTTAGATTTCTGCTTCCATATGTTCGTTGTTAGTATATAGAAATAAGATTGCTATTTTTGTTCTTGTCTTGTATTCTGTGACTTTCCTGAACTGTTATTATAATTATTAGTTCTAGGAGATATTTTTGAGAGAGAGATTCCCTGGGATTTTCTACATAGGCAACCATGTCATCTGCAAATTGGAACAGTTTCATTTCTTTCTTTACAATCTATATGCCTTTATTTCTTTTTCTTGCCTTACTGCAGTGGCTAGAACTTCCAGTACTATGCTGAGGATGAGTGGTGGGAACAGACATCTTTACCTTGTTCCTGTTCTTAGGGAGAAAGCATTCAGTCTTTCACCATTAAGTATAAAGTTATGTATGGGTTTACTGTAGATACTCTTTATCAAGTGAAGATAATTCTTCTCTGTTCCTAATTGTTGGGAGTTTTTTTTTTTTTATCATGAATGAATGTTGAATTTTGTGAAATGTGTTTTCTGCACCAATTAGTATTGATTACCTGATTTTTCTTTTTTGGCCTGTTGACATGATTGATTTATTTTTGAATGTTGAATCATCCTTTTATATCTGGAATAAATTCCAGTTGGTCATGGTGTATACCTTTTATACATTGTTGGATTCAATTTGCTATTTTGTTGAGGATTTTTGTGTCTAAGTTCATAAACAATATTGGTATGTAGTTTTTCTTTTTGTGCTATTTTGTCTAGTTTTGGTATCAGGGTAATATTTGCCTTATAGTGTAAATTGGGAAATTTTTCTCCTCTTCTATTTTCTGGAAAAGATTATGTATAATTGGCATTAATTCTTCTTTAAATGTTTGGTAGAATTCTCCAATGAAACCATCTGGGCCTGGAGATTTCTTTTTGGGGAAGTTTTAAAATTGAAAATTCAGTTTCTTTAGTGGTTATAGGACTATTCAGATTATCTACTTCATCTTCATTGAATTTTGGTAGTTTGGTTTTAGAGGAATTGGTCCATTTCTTCTAAGTTAAACTTATTGGTGTAAATTATTTGTAGTATCCCCTTATTATCCTTCTAATGGCTATGAGAGCTATAGTGATATCCTCTGTTTCATTCCTGGTATTGGTGACTTATTTCTTCTCTATTTTAATTTTTTATCAGCTATACTCAAACTTTATCAATTTTACTCGATTTTTTGATGAACTAGCATTTCATTTCATTCATTTTTACTATTTTAAATTTTATTTATTCCTTCCTTTTCTTATCTCCTTCCTTCTGCTTGCTTTGAGCTTATTTTACTCTTCCAAGTTTCTTGAGGTAGAAACTTAGGTTACTAATTTGAGACCTTTCCTCTTTTCTAATGTAAGATTTGGGCCATATAAATGTCCCTCTCAGTGCTGCTTTAGCTGCATTCCACGTATTTTGTTATGTTGTATTTTCTTTTTCATTCATTTCCGTGTATTTTTTTAATCTTCTTGGGGATGTCCTCTTTGACACATGGATTATTTAGAAGTGTGTTGCTTAATTTCTAGGGTTTTTTTTTTCTGTTACTGAGTTCTAGTTTGGTCCCATTATGGTCAGAGAACATGCTGTGCATGCTTTCAACTCTTTCAAATTTATTGACATTTGCTTTATGGCTTGAGATATTGTCTATCTCAAAGACTGTTACATAAATGATTGGAAAAAATGTGTATTCTGCTGTTGTTGAGTGGCATGTTTTATATATGTCAGCAGGATCCTGCTGGTTGATTGTGTTGTTCAGATCTTCTATACCCTCTCTGATTTTCTGTCTAGTAATTCTGTCAGTTGTTGAGACAGTGACATTGAAGTCCTTAACTATAATTGTGAATTTGTCTATTTCTCCTTTCAGCTGTATTAGTTTATGCTTCATTAATTTTGAGGCTCTGTTGTTGGATGCATGCATATTTATAATTGCTATAGCTTTTTGGTGTATTGATTCTTTTATCATTACATAATGTCCCTCTCTGTGTCTAACAATTTTCTTTGCTCTGAAGTCTACTTTATCTTAAATTAACATAGCCTCTCCTAATTGTTTTAATTGATGTTTACATACTATATCTGTTTCCATCCTTTTACTTTCAACCTACCTATGTCATTGAATTTGAGGTGAGTTTTTTGTAAACCACATACAGTTGAGTCATTTTTAAAATCCACTCTGCTGATATCTCCCTTTTTATTGGTGTATTCAGATCATTTACATTTAAGGTAATTATTGGTATGTCTACCATTTTATTATTTGTTTTATGATTGTTTCTTCTGTTTCTTATTCTTCTCTTTCTCTCTTCTTGACTTCCTATGGGTTACTTGAACTTTTTTAGGAATCCACCTTGGATCATTTATAGTGTTTCTGAGTGTATCTCTTTGTATAGCTTTCTTAATGGTTTTCTGGGTATTACAGTATAGATACGTGATGCATCATAGTCTACTGGTATCAGTATTTTGCCACTTCAAGTAAAGTGTAGAAACCTTACTTCTATTTAGGTCTCTTTAATCTGATTGCTTTCAAATATCATTGTCTTGAGTATCAGGTGGTATAATAACTTTTGTTTTAACCATCAAATATAATGTGTAAAACTTGTGAAGAGAAGGATAGTCTATTTTATTCACCCATATTTCCTCTCTTTTTATTGTTCTTTCATCCTTCTTGATGCTCCAAGAGTCCTTCTTTTATAATTTCATTTCTGTTTGAAGAATTTCCTTTAGCCAATATTTAAGAGTAGGTCTGATAGTGACAAATTCTCTTAGTTGTCCTTCTTCTGCAAATGTTTGATTTCCCCTTCATTCCTGAAGGATATTCTAAATTGGCAATTCTTTTCTTTCAGAACTTGACAAATATTTTACCACTTCCTTCTGCCCTCCATGGTTTCAGATCAGAAAGCCACTGTCATTCAAATTGGTGTTTGCTGATAGGTAATGCATCATTTCTCTCTGGCTGCTTTCAAGATCTTATCTTTGCCTTTAGTTTTCAGAAGTGTAACTATGATGTGTCTTGATATGGATTTTTTTAAATTTATCCTATTTGAAGTTTGTTCAGCCTCTTAAATCTGTGTGTTTTCTTTTGCCATATTTGGGGTGTTTTCAGTCATTACTTCTAATATTCTTTCGACCCCACTTTCTTTCTCCTTTTTTTCTGGAACTCTAATGATATGAATGTTGGATCTTTTGTTGTTGTTCCACAGATCTCTGAGAGTCTGTTCTTTTTTTATTTTTTTACTCAGATTGAGTAAATTTTATTAATTTGTCCTGGAGTTCACTGATTCTATTTGCTGATATATTTGCTCTGCTACTGAGTCCATCCAGCAAATTTTTAAATTTTTGGTATTATATTTTTCAGTTGTAAGATTTTCATTTCATTCTTTTTTATAATTTGTATTTCTTTTCTGCAATTTTCTATTTTTTCACTTATTTCAAAAGAACTTGTTATTACTTGTCAAACTTTTTATTATGGTTGCTTTAAATTCCTTGTCAGATAATTCCAGCATCCTATTCATCTCTTTGTTGCAGATGCATCAGTTGATTATCTTTTTTTGTTCAAGTTGTGATTTCCCTGGCTCTTGATATGATGAGTGATTTTCAATTGTATCCTGGACATTTTTGCTATTACATTAGGAGTCTCTGGGTCCTATGTAAATATTTTATTTTAGCAGGTAATCACCCTGTTTAGGTTTAGCATGCAGGTCCTGATCTACTTTTGTGGACTATGGTTTTAATGACAGCTAACTTTCAGAGCCTTTGCAGTGCTTGTTGGTGTGCTTGGTTTATCTGGTGGTGTTGGGGCTCCCACTGGTCCCTGCTGGTGCTGCCTAAGGGGCCAAAGGGGTTTCTCCAGCAGGGCCACCTGGTGTCTCAAGGTGGAGGAAGGGGGTCTCTGGCCCATAGGAATGAAGAACGCTTCCTGGGCCAGGCAGCTTGTTGTGTGTGGCAGAATCCCACTTTCCAGTGCCAACCTGCCACTCAGTATCTCTCAGCAGAAGAGAAGTGTTTCAGGTCTGGCAGGGGAGGAAAGAATTTGCCTTGGCTGCTTGTTTTTAGTGAGACTCATGATCCATCCCCCTTACCAGTGCTGTAGGCTCACCTGGTGTCATCAGAGGGACTACTGTTTGAGCTGGTGGAGAAGTGAGCCTTCCTGGGCTGCCTTGTGTTGCCAGCTTAGGGGTCTGGAAATGCCAGGCCTGGATTGCCTTCTTCTGTTGGACTGGGGGGATGTAAGACACCCTGCTGCTGTGTTGTTCCTTCAGTACTGGGATCCCAAACCAGCTCACCTTCCTCTTACCACCTTTCAGAGTGTTCCTTTGGTTGCCTCTTGAGTTTTTTCTAGGGTTTATATTGTACTTAGTAGGTAGGAACAGAGAGAAATGGATCTAAGCCATCTTGTCTAGACCAAAACTTCGTTTTAATTGTTATTTGCTTATTTTAAAACTAAAGAACAATTCAAAGAAATGATTTTTATGATTACTATATGATTGATACTAAAAATAATTTTGGCATAGAAAGAAAGTGAATTTTTTAAAATGATCTGCTCCAGGTGTCAAATATTAATATATTAGCTATGCCACTGAGAATAGGCAAAGTAAAAGGAAAGATTAGGAAAATTGTGAAGAATGGCCTTGAAGCCAAGGTTGGAAACAGTCTTAAGAAGCTCAGAAAGGTTATTATATTTATTTTATGATGGGATTAGAAACCAGAAGATCTGAAGTATTAATGTTGCTTGCCCAAAATTTCTAGGGTATTTGACTGCAGGATGGTTGCAGAATTCAGGATTATAACATTCCAAGACCATGGTAACAGCACACTGTTTCCCAGGGCACTGCTTTCAAACTCCAAACATAACATTTGCTAGAAGATATACTGCAACAGTGAAGTTAACCTTTTGCCTATCTGGCAAATGAACAAAAAGTTTCAATAGAAACAAATGTTTACTAAATTTGACTAGTATTAAATGTCTGTTATTAATTATCTCTTAATCATGCTGCTTGGAGGGGACTTAATTAATGTTCATTAATTCCTTTTGAGATAATAATTACCAAGTGGAGTGCTTACTCTTAGATGGTGAATATTAAATTATTATTGGCATTTGGATAAACTTGTGAAACCATTACTTATGTCTTCCTTGAAGCTTCTGACTTCTAGAATTTATCCATGACAATTCCTAATAAATCACATTTCTCTAAGTTTCATTTGCCCATGATCACTCTCACATAAGCTAAACATTTGTTTTCAATAGTGTATATAGGATTTCAGATAAAAGCTGATCACTTTCTGGTTAAATGTGTTTGAGTCTTTCATTAGATTTTTAAAATTTGACCCTGAAAAACATATAAAATGGATTTAAATTTTTTTGAAGGGAAGTATTTTTTTAAAAGAAATTCAAAACAAGAAACCTCCCTCCAGCCCAAGAAAAAGACTTCCAGGAAAACTATCCCAAATAAAGCCAAACTGCAGATAGCATCCTGGATGAAAATTAGATCTGCTTTGCTGCCCAATGTGAAAAGTCTATGCATTTTGTCAATTGGGCTGTGATTATTTGTTATATTGAGCCATGGGAAGCTACTCACTGGAAATAGATTAAGATATCTTTAGAAAGTCTATTAACACTTTCAAGACGTTGAGATGCCATCTCCCCCACCAATCCTCCAGCACATTGAATGGCTTCCCAGAATCCTGAAAATGTGAACCAAGCTTCCAAAAGTGTTGATGCTGACACTTCTGCCTGAGGCGTAACTGGTTTCAGTGGCCTTAGCTTCCTCCTGTGTGTCTTATAGTATTCATGGCAAAAGTTATGATGCTTTGGTAATTTGAGACCTTACCTCACAGCTGAGCTATTAAATCATGACTGTATAAGGAGGTGAGATGGCAAGGATTTGGGTGAGAATGATCAGGTTTATAAATTATAGGTGCAAGAATTAGTCTGTTAGTATAAATTATTACTCAACTTGGAAGAATCTAAGGGTCAGGTCCACAAAATATCATTCATGTGATGTACAAATGATTCACCAAGAGGAGTGATGTACTCATTTACAGGGCAGGCTCTAACATCTATAATTCTGCAACTCAGGGTAGCAGGAAGCAAGTCTGCCCTGGCAAACCTGCTTAGAAGAAGCACTATTATTGTTAGTTCTCCTCCTTATTTGTTTCTATATCATATCATCAACTGATGCTTTAGAATAACTTCTTGTACCAAATACTGCCCTAATATGAAGTGAACAGATTAAAATGTCACTGTTATTTTATCTGCAGTGTGGCCAGCTCTGCAGTGCCAAAGCAAAGTGGAGAAATGATTATTTGATATTAAATAGTCATTTGCTTATTTGATAGTAGAAGAATCCAACTATTGCAACCCAAATGTCTCCTTGGGGATATGAATGAGGTCAAATTAATCCAAACTTCCTGGTTATTAACTCTACCTGCTTATTCAGAATCACCAGCTTTCTGGAAAAGTCCTCCCTCTCCCAATTGAGTATTCCTAAATGTCTTTGGCAGGATTTCACAAGGAGCTCATGAACCAGTATGGCACCTGCAGGCCCCACATATCCACTGTGATCGAAATTTCCTCCTCTCTTGCAATGGCTTCCCCTTGTCAGTATCATTTGCTCAGAAGTGAAGTGAAGGCCTCTTCTCAGTGCTACTGCTGATGGTAAGAATTCCATCTTCCCCACTAAGTGCACTCTCTTGCCATGCTCTCTAAATAGTCCATGATGCGGTAGCAAAGAGCATTCTGTTTAAGGCAGCAGTCCATAGAATGTCTCTATTCTCCAGTGTGTGATATTCTTTGTCACCTCAGCCCCAAAGCAAAAATACTTATGTTCAGTCTCACCAGAGTATCTCATAAAATGGCTTCTTCCATATTGGATTTCAATAGCTTTCTCCATTGAGCATCAAAACCATGCCATGAAACCAGGCAAGAACAAAAATCATGCTGCCTTCTCTCTTGTCCTTATTTCTAATTTCTCCAGCCTTCTCTACCTCTACACTTTATGCATCTAACTTCTCTTTCTTCCTTCAGACACAGAACTAAAGAACTTAAGGACTCATGGACATCAATTCATGGAAATACTGCCCATCCTACTACAGCCCCTCAACCCCCAGTGGTAAGTGATTCTCTGTGAGCTAGCACATTCTTTATTGACCCCATTCCTCCACTTGGCTTTGGCTGTTTAGACATGGCCTTAGATTCTCTAGAGCAGTTTTCTCCAAAATGGGGTGATCAAACCCCAAAGGTGAATGAGATAATACATTGAGGTGTAAAGAGCAAATGTTGGAATGAATAGAGAGAGAGATGGAGAGATAGATAAATTCAATTTCACTATTATCTAATATATAGATTGCCACCAGTGCCCTCCTTCTGTCTGTATATGTCCCATGTGGTTTTTGAGGTGTCTTGGGGAAGGAGGGAATGTTGCACATTGGGAAGTTGACAGTGTAGCACTCATGTGATCGCTTCTTTTAGCATATTGCAAAGTATTGCAGTTCACATATTCCTGGTTAGGTAGCGTTACAAATTATGTTATCCATTTGTTACTAATAGCCCTCTCAAAATAGGTATGTAACTTTTAAAAATCCTTGCAAAGAAACCATAGATCAAGGTACCACCACTAACGTAAGTTTACAAAACCAGAAGAAAATGGCAGCACTGACAATTCTCCTACTCTAGTTGTAGCTCAGCATCAGTCATTCTATATAAAATAATGACATTCTAATCAGATTAGTTACTTAAAAATAGAAATTATCAAGGAGACTATTTAAAATGTTATTAACAATTATCTTAATTTGTGTCCCCCCAAAAAACAGACCCCAAAATAAAGATTTAGATGCAAGTAACTTATTTGGGAGGTGATTCCAGGAAGCACAGTGATGGAGTAAGGAAGTGACATACAAAGGTAAGAAAATCAGTGAAGGACATGTTGATAAGTGGCTTACCACTTGGGGCACCCAGGACTCGATCCTGCTGGGGACCATCTGAGAGACTGTGTGGAACCAAATTGTCCCTCTGGGGTATGAGGAAATGGGGGTATTTATCCATTGACTCCCATCCCTCATTGGTTGAGAGTCATTCCTGGAGTGTTATGTCCCTAGCACTTCAGGCCTCCTCCATGCATACTGATCACACTTTAATAGTTAGAGCAAGCTTTTGTGCAGGGAGACAGGGGAGCTGTTGCTTGTACAGAAATTCCCCTGCAGAGGACTTCTCGGGTGGGCCAAGGGGATAGAGGTTGGATCCTGACAATGTCTGCCTGTGCAATGGATCTTTCTGTGACTGTGTATTGTTTCTTGAGCTATTAGAAGATGTTAGTAGGAAGACATCACAATTGGAAAACCCTTTATAAACATTCATTTTATCTTTTCCCCATCCTTTCAAAATGTATTTTTGTATATGTGTTTCATTATGCACATGAGACATCAGAGCAATAGTATACAGATATAATTTAGAAACAAATATATCTGTATTGGTGGTTCATGCTCAAGATATTTTTATTGATATAGATGCCTGGATCAGAAAAGTTTTGGAGTTCACTCCTCTAAAGGGGGTTAGAATCTTGGAATGGTCTATGAGAACTAACTACAAATCCTGTTGAAACACTGCAGACCAGAGTAGAGTCACAGAATAAAAACCATATACCCTTTCTTTCCCCTAGAAGTGTCTTACAAAAGACTCTCTCCCTCTGATCTCAGAACACTTTTAGCATCCAACTTCTCTTTGGATGTCATGGCATTTAAGAGCAACTTGTAGATGAAAATGTCAAAATACAGATTCATGGTGGGCAGGGAGGGGAGGAAATAATAAAGGGAGATGGTGTTGAAAGGGTGGGGCCTTGATGGTCTCATTCATGGCCCCTATTTTACCAGTGAACTCTGAAAGAGGAAGAGCTACCTGTCATGATGTTGGACCATGATGCCCTCCATTTGGGGAGTGGGGTGGGGGTGGGTGGAGAACCACAAGGACTTACTGGTCAATCAGATTGATCTCTTTGATTCACCATTTAGGGACCTTTTGTCTTAAGTAGCCTGACCAAGCCAACAAAGTTTGCTAAATCAAGATTTGTCTGGGACCAGCTTTAGTCATTGGAAATTAACACATCACTGGTCTGTATCAATCATTTATAGTGTCTCCAGAATATTAAACCTCAAGAAGTGCTAGAAGAGTTGGGGCCATGAGCCATCAGCCCTGGTATTCTGTTTCTGACATGAGAGCTAAAGGACATGTTTTGGAAGGACATGTCTTTCTTGCAGACCTCAAGGCTACAAAGATACTACCAACACATATGAACTCTGTTCAGCCACCTAACCACAGCCAGTCAATAATTGCTGACTGAGTAGCTGTGCTAGGGCCTATGGTGGATTAAGAAAGAAGGAAAAGAGGGAGGGAGGGAAGATGGGAGGGAGGGAGGAGTGAGAGGAGAAGGAAGAAGAGGGAGGAAAGGAAGAAGAAAAGAGGAAAAGAAAGAAGGAGCAGAAATCATCCTTGGCTTCCTTAAAGTTAGCTAACTGCAAACAATGTTGCTCATAGTGATTGCCAAATGAGGTGGGCAAACACGGAAGCATCTCAAGAGCCTAAGCAAAAGCTCTGGGGACCAGGGAAGCATCCAAGAAGATGTGAGATCTGAGCTAAAATGGATTCTCAAACCTGGAGGGACTGTTAAATCAGGTGGGTTCCTATCACCAGAGATTCTGAGCCAGCAGGTCTGGGGTGGTGTGGAGACCACACTTTGAGAACCACCTCTCTGAAGGACTTTAGATATGTAGAAGGGAGATGGCTGTCAAGGGTTGAGATGAGGAAGATGTTAAGGGGAACAAGGTGGGGGGAAGAGGAGGACGTGTTTAGGAGGATTCGGAAGTGAAGGGATTGTATAATAGAAGAATAGTGGGAGAAAAGAATGTAAAGGATTTTGGAATTTATCCTGTAGGCAAATGGAAGACGTTGAACGTGCTTGAGTAGTGACATGACATGTTGGAAACTTTAATTTAGGACTGTTTGATTTGTCATTGGTATATTTCATGGTGTGATGCAGGGCAAGGGAAGAGACAATTGCAGAAAGGACATATAAGAGCTTGTGAATTTATTTAAGTTGTTTAAAAGTCTGTTTATATGCTGTCGTTTCCAAACAGAGGTGAGGAAAGAAGTGCTTCTTGGGGTGTTAAGTTGTAGTGAGAAGCGTGGGCCAGCATTCCTCTCGGGAAGGAAGACAGAGGCAAACAAACAAAGTCTGAGCTTTGGTCTTCCATTATTCAAGTTTTCCTTAAAAGTGACAGCATGGAAATCCTCAAGTCTGCTCAGATTCTGCACCAATTTGATCAGAAAATCTGTAGATTTTCAGGCAGTAAGTTGATCCATGATGGCCTTCAATCCAGGAGTGAGGAATTTTCTGTTTACAGTTTTGACTCAAAAAGGCTCCAAATTTGCCCCACCCTGGAAGTGCATCACTAAGGGGGAATTTTCAATGTTTAAAAATGGTTTATAATAGGATCACATTGAATTTTCTTCTTTTTTTTTTTCTCTGTGAAGATAAATGCAATCTGTGTGACATTGATTCTATATCAGGCAAGAGAACCGTGCTGTGAGGACACACGCACATACACATGCCATTGAGCGTTGGCTGCTCGGCTCTGCTCTGAGAGAACTGCTCAAGCATATTTCTGCATGAAGCAAAATCAATGTGGATGAACCCGAAAACCATCTAGGGGAAACTTTGGAAAGGTAGATGAAAGAGGAGATGAATGACAGGGTGAAACCATCTTGGGGAATGGTCCAAAGAAGCTCTCTCGATGACTCAAATCATTATTTGACATGGATGTAGCCATCTGTAAGGCACCAAGGTAAGTCCATGAGCACTGCCTGAAGGAGCCTAGAGCCAACATGGGGTGAGTAAAGTTGAAAACAAACCTCTGGCATCTCCAAATGTCCTTGGGCCTTTGTTCTCTTCAGCTCCACCTCGCTAGGCAACCCCTCTTCTTCTCTGTGGGTTTTCTCCCATTTCCTGCTTTTCTTCTTCGTATGCAGCCACCACCCAGCTCCCCATGGGTTGAATAATAATTCGGCACAAATTCAATATTTTCAAAATGTTTTGCAATAAAATCTTATTGCTTACGTTCTCTGTGGCTAGAGGGGTGGTGGCCTGCTATGACTGCCCCAATTTCAAAGGCAGGAAAAATAGGGATAATGGATCAAGTGATTTGCAAGGGAAGAAATGAATGAGATTGGCAGCCGTTACTTTTTATCCCGGCAACTGAAGTAAATACAAGAGCTGGATTGTAGTATTATTTGGGAAAGAATGGAAAACATCATTCTTTGTTATTCTCATGTAATGAATGTGGTAACAGAGAAGATGGCTATGCCAATTTTTAACTCGTTGGAGGTTTTGAACATATTTGTAATTCCTTTGCCACATCCGCAGTTTTCTCATGCATAAAATGGAGCTAAGACAATAGTTAGTATCTACCTTATAGGGTCATTGTAAGGATTAAATGATTTAAAACATGTTGAGCATGTAGAATAGGACATGACATCTAATAAGCACTCAATAAATTTATTATTACTACTATTATTATTATAACAACAATAATTTCTTATAAGGTGACAATTTCAATATTCAAAAATTCCAAAAATGTATACCCCACAATGCCTAGATGAAAAAGAATCATACTGGTTTGCCTGAAAACCTTATTAGAATGACAAAATAAGGGGTGAGGATTGAGTGAGTGAGTGGTCCACCACCCTTACAGAATATTTTGGAAATTAAACCCTTCATTTCAGGTTATTTTTATCAGGGCTAGATGTGCCTCTGGGCAAATGAAACACAAATGTTACAGGTGTCATTCCTGCTCCTACCTACCCGCACCCCATTGTAGCAGAAGCCATTTCCCAGTTACTAGGAAGCCAAGAGTGTACTGTGATCGGGCCCTGATGTGACACCAAATTTATCTGTGACTACTAAGGCAGTTAATCCTGCTCGTCACACCTGCGTTACCTCTCAAACATAAGCCTCACACACATCTCTCCCTCTTCCATATTCTCAACTAAGAATTTTTTTGGTCTGCTTTTCACCTCTGTTGCTGTTCCTGTCCCTCCCAATCCTTTTCACAGTGTCCCCTGGAACACCCATGTCCCATTCCATAGCAAGCAACCCTGTGAACTCCTCCACCATCTAGTGTTAACTGGATCTCCCTTGGGGCTTTACTTCCTAAAACTCTCTTAGGCAGTTGGTGTTTATTCTACTAGGTTTCATGAAGATTATCATCATCATCCACTTGCCCTCTCTCCACCTTTATATAAAAACCTCCTGGAGAGCTTCCAATTTCAGGAGGATGAAGTAGATGTGCTTTTCCCTATTCCTACTGCTAAATACAATGAAAATCCCTAGTCATTATGTATAAAACAAACATAAGAAGATTCTGAAAGGTATACAGAAGGCAGGCCAGCTAGTAACCTCAGGACCTCAGGAACAACAGGGCAATAAATTTCCTCAGTCTTCTTTTTGCCTCATATATCCCAGACTTGGACCTGAAGAAACTAGCAATCTTGGAACACCAACAGGAGCAGATAAAAAAATGCAAACAAAAGCCTGCTCTCTCTAGCCAAAGTACCAGGAAAGTACCTAACAAGACAGAACCTTTAGAAAATAACCACTCTACAGCAGCCAAGCACCACAGAAAGAACTGTGGCCCCACCCCCAGGAATGTCAGCAAAGGCTGAGTGAGTAGCCTTGACTTCCACCATTGCACAGCTATAATGAGGCCCCACTCCCCAGGGTGGTCTAAGAGTAGGGAGTTAGGGCTTTCATCCCTGCTGAGCGGTAACAAACACACTCCCCTTGTAGGAAGACTGGACTCCTACTCTCACCTGGCAGTAATGAGACACCCCTCCTTACTGGGGTGGTGTCAGGGGAGGCCTAGTGGAGAATTGGAACTTTTATTAACACTCGGCAATAATGAGGCAACCAACCCAGAGTGTCAATGGAGGCTATGTGGGGAGTTGGAACTCCCCTCGGATGACAACAGAGCCTAAGTAGGGAACCTGGACTTCTACACTCACTTGGCAGGGACAAGTTGGCACTCCTACTTCCCCTGCCAGAGCAGTTTCAGAAAAAGACTGCTAAAGTAGAATGTTTAAATAAAATCCAGAACATTATAGCATAAGTGTCCAGTTTTCAATAAAAAACAATCACTTGTCATTCAAAGAACCAGGAAAATGTCAACTTGAATGAAAAAGACAATCAATAGATGCCAACACTGAGATGGCAGAGAGATTAGGATTGTATGACAAAGATTTAGAAGCAGCCATTATAAAAATGCTCCCATGAGAAATTGCAAACTTGATTGAAACAAATGAAAAAGAAAATATCAGCAAAGAAAGGAAGATGTAAAGAAGAACAAAATGGAAACTAGAGAGCTGAAAATACAATAATCAAAATAATAAACTCAATAGCAGAATGTGGAGGTTAGAAGACCGAATCAGTGAGCTTGAAGAAAGAACAATAAAAATTACCCAATCCGAACAACTGAGAAAAAAAGAGACTGAAAAAATGAACAGAGCTATAACAAAAGATCTAACACCTGGGTTCTGGAAGTCCTAGAAGGAGAAGAAAAAGAGGATGGGGCTGAAAAAGTACTAAAAAAAAAATGGCTGAAAACTTTCCAAATTTGGCAAAATATGTTCACGTACAGATTCAAGAAATTAAGCAAACCCCAAATAAGATAAACCCAAAGAAATCCATACCAAGTCACACAATAGTCAAACTTCTGAAAACTGAAGCCAAAGATAACTCTTAAATGCAGTGAGAGAGAAACAACACATTTCCTATTGAGGAAAAACAATTCAAATGACAGTAGATTTCTCATCAGAAACCATGAAGGTCAGAAGGAAGTGGCACCACATTTTTTCAAGAGCTGAAAGAAAAGAACTGTCAGTCCAGAATTCTACATCCAGTGAACACATCTGTGAGGAATGAAGAAGAAATCAAGATAATCTAAGACAAATAAAAGGAAGAGAATCTGTAGCCAACAGACCTACCCTAAAAGAATGACTAAAGGAAGCTCTCTGAACAGAAAGGAAACAATAAAAGAAGGAATCTTAGAACGTCAGGAAGGGAGAAAGAACAACAGAAAAAGTAAAAATATGGGTAAACACATTTTCTTTCTCTTCAGTCTTCTAAAGCTGCGGTCCCCAACCCCTGGGCCATGGACCAGCACTGGTCGTAGCCTATTAAGAACCAGACGGGTAAGCAAGCGAAGCTTCATCTGTGTTTACAGCCACTCCCTATTGCTCACATCACCACCTGAGCTCCGCCTCCTGTCAAATCAGCGCTTCATTAGATTCTCATAGATGCACGAGCCCTACTGTAAACTGCGCATGCAAGGGATCTAGACTGCGTGCTCCTTATGAGAATCTGATGCCTGATGATCTGAGGTAGAGCTGAGGTGGTGATGCTAGTGCTGGGGAGTGGCTGCAAATGTAATAAATGTAATGCTCTTGAATCATTCCAAAACCATCCCCCCGTGTGGGAAAATTATCTTCCATAAAACTGGTCCCTAATGCCAAAAAAGTTGGAGACCACTGTTCTAAAGTATTATTTGATGTTTGAAGGAAAAATTATAACACTGTCTGACGTGTTTCTAAATGTATGCAGAGAAAATATTTAAGACAATTATAAACAAAGGAGGATAAAGAGACATAAAGGGAGGTAAAGTTTGTACACTAACTTGAATTGGTAAAATGTCTAGTAAACTGTGATAAATTATGTATATATAATGTAATACCTAGATCAACCATTAAGAAAAGCTATACAATGAGCTATACTCAAAAACACTATAGATAAATCAAAATTGAATTTTAAAAAGTTCAAGTAATGCATAGGAAGGCAGGAAAAACAAAACAGAAATGATAAACAGAGGGCAAATAGAAAACAAATTTATAAAATGGCAGACTTCAGCCCTAACATATCAATAATTGCATTAAATGTAACTGATCTAAATGCACCAATTAATAGGCAGAAATTGGCTTAGTGCATTAAAAAACATGACACAACTACATAGTGTGTATAAGAAATTAACTTCAAATATAATGATATAGGTACGTTGAAAGTAAAAAGATGGAAAAAGATATATCATGCAAACGTTAGTTAAAAGAAAGCAGAAGTGGCTGTATTAATATTGGGTAAAGTAGACTTCATTGCAAAGAAAATTACCAGAGAAAGAGGAGGACATTACATAATGACAAAAGGTTCAACCCACCCAACAGACATAGCAATGTTAAATGTGTATACACCAAATGACAGAGCTACAAAAAATGTGAAGCAAAAAACCCCAATATAACTGAAAGGAGAAATAGACAAATCCACAGTCATATTTAGAAACTACAATACCCCTCTCTCAACAAATGATAGAACATCTAGACAGGAAATTGAGCAAAGATATAAAAGATCCCAACACCATCACCAACTAAGTAATCTAATAGACATTTATACAATACCCCACCCAACAACAAAAGAATACATATTCTTTTCAAGTGCCTGTGGATCATATACCAAGATAGACCATATCCTGGCCATAAAACAAAACTCAACTCATTTAAAAGAATTGAAATAATACACATTATGTTCTTCAAACCCAATGGCTTAAAACTAGAGATCAATAACTGTAAGAAAACAGGAAAGTCTTGAAACTTTAGAGACACTTCTAAATAATCCATGTGGCAATGAGGAAGTATCAAGGAAAATAAAAAATTTTGAATAAAAATGAAAATATACATATCAAAATATGTGGGACCCAGCTAAAGCTGAGAGGGAAATTTATAGCACTAATTGTTTACATTAGAAAAGAGAAAAGTCTCAAATTGATAATATAAGCACCTCAAAAACCTAGAAAAAGAAGAGCAAAATAAACCCAAAGTAGGCAGAAGGAAGGAAATAATAAGAGCAAAAATCAATGAAATTGACAACAGAAAAACAATAGAGAAAATCAATAAAACAAAAAGTTGGTTTTTTGAAGAAAATCAATAAAATTGACAAACTTCTAGCAAGACTGACAAAAAAGAGTGAAGACACAAATTACCAATATCAGGAATTAAACAGGGATTTTCACAACAGATGCTCAGACATCAAAAGGACAATAAGGAAATACAGTTGACCCTTGAAAAACATGGGTTTCAACTGCATGAGTCCATTTATTCTTGGATTATTTTCAATAAATGTTATACCACACGTGCCTGCTTCTCCTGCCTCCCCTTCCAACTCCTCCACTTTTCTGCTTCTGCCACCCCTGAGACAGCAAAACCAACCTTTCTTCTTCCTCCTTCTCCTCAGCCTACTCTATATGAAGATGAAAGAATGAAGACCTTGATGTGATCCTCTCCTACTTAATGAATAGTAAATATATTTTCTCTTCCTTATGATTTTCTTAATAACATTTTCTTTTCTCTAGCTTACTTTATTGTAAGAATATAGTATATAATACATATAACATACAAAATATGTGTTGATTGACTGTTTATGTTATCAGTAAGGTTTCCAGTCAACAGTAGGCTATTAGTAGTTAAGTTTTGGGGGAGTCAAAAGTTAAACTCATATTTTCAACAGCACGAGGGGTTGGTGCCCTTAACTCCCATGTTGTTCAAGGGTCAACTGTACTATGAAAACTCTACACACATAAATTTGACAACTTAGATGAAATAGACCAAGTCCTCAAAAAGTGAAAACTACTATGACTCACCCAATAAGGAGAGATCATTTGAATAGCCCTACAACTATTAAAGAAACTGAATTTGTAAATTTAAAACTCCTCCAAAAGAAATATCCAGGCCTAGATGGTCTCATTGGAAAATTCTACCAAATGTTTCAAGAATTAACACTAATTCTATACAATCTCTTACAGAAAATAGAAAAGGAGGGAAGTCTTCTCAATTCTTTTTATTAAACTAGTATTACCCTGATACCAAACCAGACAAAGACAGTATGAAAAAGGAAACTATATCTATCACTCATAAATATAGATACAAAAATCCTTTAAAATATTTCAGCAAATAAATTCATCACCATATAAAAAGAATTATACACCATGACCAAATGGAACTCATTCCAAGGATGCAAGGCTAGTTCAAATTCAAAATCAACCAGTGTAATCACCATAATAACAGGCTAAAGAAGAAAAATCACAGGATCATATCAATTGATGCAAAGTATTTGACAATTCAACACTCATTCATGATAAAAAAGAAAGATCTTAGAGCTAGGAATAGAGGGGAATAGGGGAATAGAACTTCCTCAACTTGATAAAGAACATCTACCAAAAAAAAAAATACAGCTAACAATATACTTAATGATGAAAAATTGACTGCTTTCCCCTTAAGATCAAAAAGCAGACAAGAATGTTTGCTCTCACCATTCTTATTCAACATAGTACCAGAAGTTCTAGCCAGTGTAATAAGAAAAGAAAAAGAAATATGAGGCATAGACATTGAGAAGAAAGAAGTGACACTGTCCCTATTTGCAGGTGTCATGATTATCTATGTAGAAAATCCCAAGAAATCTGCAAAATGCTCCTAGAATAAATAAGTGAGTTTAGCAAGTTGGCATGATCAAAACAAAGCATACAAAAGTCAATCGCATTTCTATATACTAGCAATGAACATGCAAATACTGAAATTAACTATGGAAAGTAATATGGAGATACCTCAAAGAATTAAAAGTAGAATTACCATTTGACCCAGCAATCCCACTACTGGGTATTTACCCAAAGGAAAAAAAGACATTTTATAATAAAGACATCTGCTCACGAATGTTTATAGCAGCACAATTCACAATTGCAAAGATGTGGAAACAACCCAGGTGCCCATCAATACACGAGTGGATTAATAAAATGTGGTATATGTATACCATGGAGTATTACTCAGCAATAAAAAAAATAGTGAATTAACACATCTGGTATTATCCTGGTTGGAGCTAGAGCCCATTCTTCGAAGTGAAGTGTCACAGGAATGGAAAAACAAGCACCACTGGTACTCACCATCAAATTGGTACTAAATGATCAACACTTACGTCACACATGGCAATAATATTCATCAGGGGGCGGGCAGGCGGGAGCGGGGTGGAGGGGATGGGAAAAACTCTCACTGAATGGATGCGGGGAGCACAGTTTGGGGGATGACCACGATTTTAGCTCTGATACGGGCAGTGCATGGGCAATATATATAGCCAAAGTGTTGTACCCCCATAATATTCTGAAATAAAAAAAAATACAATACCATTTACAATTGCTTAAAAAGTTAAATATTTATGTGTAAATATGACAAAATATATGAGACTTGTATGCTCAAAACCATAAAACATTGATAAAAGAAATCAAATAAGATATAAATGGAGAGACATATCATGCCCATGGATTGAAAGACTCAACATAAAGAAGATGTCAATTCTCACCAAATAGATATACAGGTTTAATGCAACTCCTATCAAAATCCTAGCAAGATTTTTTTTTGTAGCTATAGACAAGATTATCCTACAATTTACATGGAAAAGCAAAGGAACTAGACTAGCTAAAACAATTTGGGGAAAGAAGAATAAAGTGAGAGGAATAATTTTACCTAATATTAATAATGCTACTGTAATCAAAACAGTGCGGTTTGGTGGAGAGATAGATACATAGATCAATGAGACAGAATAGAGAACCCAGAAATAGACCCACATAAATATGCTTAACTGATTTTTTGACAAAGATGCAAAAAAAATTCAAAAGGGGAAGGATAGCCTTTTCAACAAATGGTGGTGGAACAACTAGACATTCATAAGCAAAAAACAAAAAACAAAAAAAACTTGACCTAAATAAACCTCACACATTAACATATTGCACAAAACTTAACTCATAGTGGATCACAACTTACATGCAAAATGTAAAACTATAAAACATCTTAGAAACAAAACCATAGCAGAATGTCTTTGGGCTCTAAAGCTAGGCAAGAAGTCAAGGAAAAACTGATAAATTGGACTTTATCTAATTAAAAGCTTTTGCTCTGTGAAAATCCTTTAAGAAGGGGCAAAGCAAGCTACAGACTAGGAGAAAATATTTGTAAACCACATATCCAACAAAGAACTAGTACCTAGAATGTAGAAAGAACTCTCAAAAGTCAACAGTTAAGAAACAATCAATCCAATTATAAAATGGACGAAAGATATGAACAGACATTTCACCAAAGAGGATATACAGATGGCAAATAAGCACAAGAAAAGATGTTCACCATCATGAACCATTTGGAAAATGCATATTAAAACCATGATGAGATATCACTACACCTGTCAGAATGGCTAAAATAAAAAATAGTGACATCACCAAACACTGGCAACTATGCAGAGAAACTGGATTGTTTATATACTACTGGTGGGAATGTAAAATGGCACAGCTATTCTGGAAAATAATTTGGCAATTATTTTTTTAAAATGAAGCATTCAACTATCATATGATTCAGCAATTCTATTCCTGGGCACTCATCCCAGAAAAATGAAAACTTATGTTAATGGAAAAACCTGTTCATGAATGTCCATAGTCTCTTTGTTCATAATAGCCCCAAACTGAAAACAACCCAGATGTCCTACCACAGGGGAAGAATTAAACAAGCTATGGTGTTATTCAGCAATAAAAAGGAATGAACTATTGAGACACGAAAAAACTTAGATAAATCTCCAGAGAATTATGCTGAGTGAAAAAAAAAAAAAGCCAATCCCAAAAGATTAAAAGCTATATGGTACCATTTATATAACATTTTTGAAGTGACAAAATTTTAGAGCTTAGAGAACAGAGTCGTTGCTGCCAGTGGTTAGGGTTGGGTGGAGGAGCGGAAAGGAGGTGAGTGTGGTTATAAAAGGACAATAGGAAGGATCTTTGTGGGGATGGAAATGTTCTGTATCTTGACTGTATCAATGTCATTATCCTGGTTGTAATATTGTACTATAGTTTTGCAAGGCATTACCATTGGGGGAAACTGAGTAAAAGGTACATGGGACCACTATGTATCATTTCCTAACTGCATGTGAATTTATAATTATCTTAAATAAAAAGTTTAATTTTTAAAACCTCCTGCTTTGAGAATCATTATCTTCTGACTGTACCACTCACTATCTCTCTTCATCTCTGTCGTCTACCAGATGGGAGTCAATGATGACTTGGACTAAGGAGGAAGTGGTGGAAATGGTGAGAAGTGGGTGATTTCTGGGTGTATTTTGAAGGTCAAACCAAGAGAGTTTGCTGATGGATCAAACATGTGAAATCAATGGAAGGATCCAAACATGACTCCAAACTTTTTCCTGAGCCATCTGGATGATGGATTTATTATTTCCTGAAGTGGAGAAGACTGCAGGAGGAGCATCTTTTGGGGGAACATTGGGAGTTTGGCTTTGGGCATGTTGATTTTGAGATTCTTAGTAGACCTCCAAGTGGAGATGTACAGCAGGCAGTTGGATACATGAGTCTGAAGTTAAGAAGAGAGGTTGGATCTGGAGAATCAATGCGAGGAGTCATCAGCACATGGAGAGTACTTAGTCATGAGTTTAGATGGGATTGCCTAGGTAATGAGTATAGGAGAGAAGTAGCCTAGGTCTGAGCCCTGGGACTTCAAAGTTTAGAGGCCTGAGAAATGAAGAGAAAGCAGCAAAGACACTTAGAAGCAATTAGCAGTGAGACAGAGGAGAGCCACGAGAAAGTGGGGTTTTGGAAACCAAAACCTGACTCTCTGACCATCCCTCCTTGACCTTTTAAATGAATGCATTGGCCTCTGATTTCCTCTTCAGCCCTTTTAACCACCATTTATATGCAGAGTCTCCCCAAATTATTGTCTTCAGCATTGATCTCTCCCTTAAAGTTCCTGTTTATAGAATCCATTGATCGTTGGACACTGTTGAGAGAGCACTTGTACCTGTTTTAGTTATTCATTAATGCATAGCAAATCACCCCCATAAACTTAGTGGCTTCAAACAATAACAATCATTTATTATCTCTCACAGTTTCTATGGGTTAGGAACTGAGGATCGGCTTGGTTAGGCAGGTTTTGGCCTGGGATCTCTCAGATGGATGCAGATGGCTGAGGTTGAAATCATTTGAAAGCTCACTCACTCACACAGTCTGGCACCTGGGCTGAGCAGACTCAAACCATTGGTCCAGGTACACCTCATCAATCTTGGAGTTATACAATGCACAATGCAATTGCAGGGTATGGCATTTTCAAGCATAAACAGAGTGGTATCCATCACCCTCCAACTCTCTGGGCTGGCACAGTCTGAGTAGTACATACCAGCACTCAGTGGTTTGGAACCAGAACCAGATGTTGGTTCTCTGGATATGGGACAGAATCTTACCAGATAGGACTGTATTATCCTTGTGTGTCTATCTCAGGCAGTCTGTCCTTCTGGAATGCTACTGTACCACAGCCAAAACTGTTTACCTCCATCCCTAAAATCACTGTGTCCCCCCATGTGACATATAATTAGCAAAATTTACCATGTTGACAATCCCTATAAGCCTCTCTGTGAGCCTTGGAGAAGATTGCCATTGCATGAGCATTCTGTGTCTCAGGGTTAGCAGATGTCCCAATTTGCCAAGACAGACACCCCAAGTTTTACACCTGTTATCCCATCCTAATTTTTAATTATGCCCCCTTTACTCACTCTCAAAAGTGTCCTGGTTAGATAACAAATTTTATATACCTATATAATTTCTCCACTCCAAATGTGTTTCCTCCTTGCAATCATGTTTCAGAATTAGGCTGGAAGTGGAAATTACTCCTCCAGGAGGCAATAAGCTGATATGTCAGCAAAGTATTCTGAAAGAGAAAAGAAGCAGCCATTCCCTGAGTATGGGGTACGGGGCACATAAGAACCCAGTGTGTCCAATGTCGAAAGAGAATCCAGATAGACACTAAGTGAAAAGTCATCACTCTCATAATGGTAATAAGGAAAGCACGCAGAAGCTCTCTTAACCCATCTCCACCTACTTGATTCACCTGATTAACCAATGTTATCCATGGGAAACTACTGACACCCAGGGCCTGCAACTACTCAGAGCTAGAGGGCTACTCTCAAAGATGCCAGAATACTTCTGTTCCCACTGGTTGAGTTGTATATTTAGCAGAGAGAACTGGTCTGTTCCCAAACCTGCTTATGCTGTGGTTGTCATTAGAATTCTGTAATCTAATTAGATGTGACCTGAATTGATGAAAAAGGACCATAAAAAGCCTGAGAGTTATTGGATAGACTTGATTAAGGCAAGTTGCTGAGGGTAAAAACATAAAAATTTAAAAAGGCTGTTGGTTTGGATGTAGTAGATTCAGTAAATGGACATTAGAAAACTTTAGAAAGAGTTTTCGTCCTCAATATAAAACTCAGAACTTATTCTCCCAGCATCCTTTGCAGCTGGGGAGCTGGCACATGACCTAGGCTCTGCCCAGTCAGGATTTCAGTTAGAAGTGGAAAAATGCTGAACACTTACTGGGTACCAAACATTGATATAGACACTATAACGATAAACAAGCTTACATTCCAGTTGAGGTAGAAAAATAATAAACAAAAATTATTATATATTAGATGGTGATAAGAACTATAAAGAGCCGGGACTCAAGCATTACAAAAGTGATCCATGTAAACTAAAACATTTGTACACCCTTAATATTTTGAAATTTAAAAACCCCAAAACAAACAAAAGGAACTATAAAGAAAGACACACCACTGTCCTCATTAGTATAGTAGTGAGTATCCCCGCCTGTCACGTGGGAGACTGGGGTTTGATTCCTCAATGGGGAAGCAGCCATCCTTTTGCTGGGCATGGTGGAGCTCGCCTGTAGTCCCAGCTACTCGGGAGGCTGAGGCGGGAGGACTGCTTGAGCCCAGGAGTTTGAGGTTACAGTCAGCTGTGATCATGCCACTGCACTCTAGCCTGGGTGACAGAGCGAGACCCTGTCTCCAAAAAAGAAAAAACAAAACACAATGTATAATTGGTTAAAGATATAGAGAGTGATGAGGGATGGTCAGTAAAAAAACTCTCTGATAAAGTATTTGAGCAGAGACCTGAATGAGCTGAATTAGGCGATGGAGTAAGTCATATTGGATATCTGGGCAACCATGTTCTAAGCAGAGGAAAAGGCAAGAGCAAAGGCCCTGGGGCAGGAGTATGCCTGGAGTGTTCCAAGAACAGCAAGAAAGATAGCTGGGTCAAGTGGAATGAGCAATGAGAACAGTGGTAGAAGATGAGTTAAGAGAGGAAGGGGATGGGTAGATCATTCATTCATGCAGGGCTTTCTAGGAGAATAGTAAGGACTTTGAATTATTATCCTGAGTCATCTAGGAAGCCACTATAGAGTTTTGAACAGGATGACATATCTCCCTTACTTTTAAAAAGGTCACCCTGGCTCTTGTATGAGGAATAAGCTATAAGGGGACAAGAGTAGAAAAGTTGGGGGCCCATTTAGGATGTGAACACAATAATCCCAGCCAGAGATTATGGTGGCTTGGACTACTGTGGCAGCAATAGATATGACTGAGGTTGGACTTGGAATATATTTTGAAAGTAGAGCCAATGAGATCTGTTGATGGATAGGATGTGGAGTATAAAAAAAAGAGTCAGCAATGCCTCCAAGGTTTTTTGCCTGAGCAACTAACTGGAAGGGTGCCATTGCCATTTAACTGAGAGAGAGAAGTCTGCAGGGGAGAGGACTTGTGGGAGATATCAGTAGCTCTGTTTTAGACATGCATGGTAGACCCCCAAGTGAAGATGTCCCGTGGGCAGGTGGATGTGCAAGAGTGGAGCTTAGAAGAGAGGTCTGAACTAGAGATACGCACTTAGGAAGCATAGGTGTACAGGTGGTGTTTGCAGGTGTGGGCCTGGATAAAATCACTTAGGGAGCAAGATGGAATGAGGCACATGAAGGTGAGGTCTGGGGGCACTCCAAAGCATAGAGGTTGGGAAGATGAGGAAGTACAGTAAAGGACAGTGAGAAGGAGAAGTCGTTAAAGAAAAAGGCAAACCAAGAGAGGGTAGTGTCTCAGAGACCAAACAGAGTTTTAAGGAATAGACACTACTGCTGATGGGTCAAGGGGGCTGAGGGCCAAGAATTGACTGTAGGATCTGGCAACCTGGAGGCCATTAACATCCTTGATGAGAGCAGTTTCAGTGGTTTATCTTTGACCATAGTGTCTTCCCATTTGGGAACTGGTGGGGGCTGTTGGGATAGCTCGATCAGCTCCCACACCAGTTAGGTGGGTCTATCTGTTGAAGCTCTTCCCCCAAGCTGGACAACTGTTGTCTAGGTTGGCTCCAGCAGCCTTGTTGTGTCAAGTGGGTCGGAAGTCCTAACTCGCCAGTTGACTCTCTGAGACACCGGGTAAACACAGCACCCCTTGAGGGGCCCATGAATTATCCCAAATGTTGGGAGCACCCCGTCAGCTCACCCTCAGACTATTTCACACCTCACCCTGTTTCATCAAACTGCAAACACTTCTCCTCCCGCCTCACTCTCACCCAGTGGCCTTGTTTCTTATTCTGCTGGAAAAGTAGAAGCAGGCAGAGAGAACTCCCTCACCTTCCCACAACCACATCCACCAACCTACCTGCCACTGTGCCTTCCCCTCCTCCACCATGGATGAACTGTCTTTTCTTAGCTAAGGCTGACCCCTTACTTGTGCCCTGGAGCCCATCCTCACTCACAGGCCTGACTACCCAGTACTGAAAGAAAATGCAGCCTCCTTATTCAAAAATTATTCAGAATTTCAAGTCACCAGCAGCAGAGCTTTAAAACAAGCATGGGACCCTTCTGAACACAGGTCACATGGCCATAAAACCGGTCCTGTCTGCAGCTGGGTTAGGAAGGAGACAGGTCCCGGCCATGACCCAACAAAGGATGCCTGTGTCTTGGGCCAGCCTCTCCTGCAGAGAGAATCCTGGCCTTACACAGGCCTCCAGGGCTACTGGCAGGGCAAGTGGGTCTCTCCCTGAGGTAAGTTGAGGAGGTACTTGGGGAAAAAGGCATTGTCTTCTAGAGAAGCAAAGACCCCGGGAAACCACAGCTGAGTGGCCAGCTGGAAGCTGCTTCTATCCAGGGTGTTGAGACACTGCCTGGTAACCACAGATGCAGAAGGAAATGGAGGTTCCTGTCCCGTCAGCCCAGCATGCCTCAGGACAAGCAAAGAAGCAGATAAGGAGACACCAAAGGACTCCAAGGATGCGTCTGTTGGCCCACCTCTCTTACCCTCCATGCAGTCAGCACCGTAGTGTGGCTCCCAAGCTTCTCCCCTGGGGTCACTGTCCTGGTTCTGGGTCAGGGGCTGGTGGCCTGTGCAGAGCCATCTGGGGTTTCTTCTCTTGCCTTCTGCTCCCAGAGGTTCTAGTTTCTCTTGGCTGTTCAACTCCTCCACCTTCAACTTCCTCCTCTCCAAGGGGAGCTTGTGCTCCGTGAGCTAGAATTTGCTGGAGCTACAGCTTGGACAGTCTCAGAATGGCCTGGATCCACTGATAGATACCTCCTCCCCGTCATCGTGGGAGACTCCCTCCTGCTTGGGATCTAGCAAAACCGTCCTGGCTCTAGCAAAAAACACCCTGGCTCCAGCCTCCCATTTAGAGGAAGCAGAGGACACTTACTGCCCAAATTGGGGAGGAGGAGACCCTGCCGCTTAGGGTGAGGGGTATGATGTGGCTCTGTTCAGCCTGGACTAGTCACCGCTTACTATTCTGACCACCATCTCCCTCCACCTGGGAGACTCAGTGGCCAAGGAGACCTCCTGGGCTGGCTGACTTTCCTGAAGCCCCATCTTCACTCCAGCAGAAATGGCCCCAGGAGGGACCATCCCGACTGGGCCACACCCTACCCACCCCCACCCCCCACCTCTCCCTGGGGCGCTGGGTCCAGTTCTCTCGCCTCTCTCGCCTTCTTGCTGCTGTGTGGCTGCTTTTCACTTTCTAGTTGATTCTTTGGAATGTCTCATCCCAGATGCAGCACATGCTGCATCTCCTGCGAAAGAATCTTCAGCTCCCTCTGGCTGTGGCATTTCTCGTCCCACCCAGGTCCCCGTGCTGGTCAAGATATCTTCAGTGGGATAAAAGGCAGGCCCTCCACAGCAGTGTGTCTGACCAGGGCCCAAGGGTGACTGTTGGGGACATTCACGAAGGACAGCCCCACACGGCAGCCCCGTTAGGCCGAGTAGAGTCTGGGGCTCAGACGTTTCTGCTTCCTGGGGCAGGCTTCCACAAGGTCCAGCCCCCTCCCTGCCATGTCCTGGCACTTTTGATGAAGGGCAGTGAGTTGCTCCTGGTGACAGGCACGCATTCCGTGGTGGCAGAGAACTACGTGGGGTAGAATGAAGGAAGAGGTGTGGGACTTACCCATCGGGTGAAGGTGGAGGGGCCGAGTAGAAGGTGGTTTGCCTCCTCTCACTGGGCTCCAGTACTGGGATGTCAAAAAGGAAGGAGTCCCTGCAGGTGTAGGGAAATGTGAGGTCAATGCTGCCCTGCTCAGACAAGATGGTTTTGCAGGGCCACATGCTGTCCAGTTGTGGATCGCCAGCTGAGCCTGGAGGTGCCATCCTCCAGCTGTTTCTTCTCCAGCTTCAGGGTAGCCACATGCTCACTTGGCTCAACCCTGGCACCTCAGGCCCCAGCCCTGGGCTCACTCCCCTCAGACTCATGCTCTGCTCAGACAGCTGTGTGGGGCACTGGAGGGGACCAGCAGCTGGTCCCACAGTGGGGCAAGCAGCCTGAGTTGGTGCTCTCACACTTCCTCGGCCTACCCTCAGAGGCCTTGGCATCCTAGGACTTCTGCAAGGATGTCACCTGCTGCCACTGTGGCAGCCAAGGCTTGCTGGCAGCCAAAGACTTCTGCTCTAACACCTTATACCAGGAGGATCCCAGGGGAAACCGAGTTTATACTCCAAAGGGGCTTCCCTACTGGCAGTCTCTAAAGTGTAAACAGCTTCTGATTTCATGTCTAGGTTCTTGGCAGCAAGGGACAAATTTGTGGCAGACATTGGACACTGCCCGGCACCCTGAGTGCCTAGAGAAGGAGGTCTCCCCGATGCCCCATCACCTTCCTTCTAGCTCTGACTTTCCCCTTCCCTCTGGGAGGCTGCCACTCCCCCATCGGACTTGGAGGATAGCTGGGAGCTGTAGAGGTGTGTCTGGGTCTGTCTGCTGTGCTTCTATAGGTCACTCTGGGTCATAAAGACGATGCCACAGGTGGCAAGGTGGCACACAGGCAAGGTTTTTTGGCTGTGTGGGACTAGACATGCTTCTCCAAAATGCTGAACTTCAGGAAGTCCTGCCCACAGTGTGGGCACAGGTACTTGCTGGAAATGGTCATCTTCCTGGGGTTTCCCAGGCCCCATGACAAGATAGGCAGAGTGCCCATGATGTTCACACTCAGCACTGGGGCTGGCGGCTTCCCCAGTTGGAGAGGGCTGGGTCCCTCAGGCTGCAGCAGGGAGTCAGGATGAGAGGCATGCTGTCCTCGTCCAAGCCGCCTGCCATTGAGGGAGCATGAGGCTGGAGGTCCCCAGGAGGCACTGTGTGGCAGGGTGGGATGGGCATGGCCTTCAGGAATATGGCAGGTGCCAGGCAAGATGATGGGGCCCAGGATCAGGCTGAATGATCCTTGCCCACCTTGGGCCCCTGGGGGCCTGGGGGCAGGAGCTGCTTGCCCTGGAGACAGAGCAGTGCAAGTGGGCTCTAAGGCCTCCATCCCACATCATTAGAATAGCCCAGGATACCAGGCAAACTGCAGCACCAAGCAAATGTTCCCATGGGCACCTCTTCTCTCATCATGCAGTAAACTCGTACTTACCCAGGGCCAGGCATTTACATGGTCCCATTAAAGTCTCACACCAATCCCCCAAGAAAAGTACTATTATCTCCGTATAAGAAAAGAAGAAACTGGCTCAGAGGACTGAAGTGACTTGTCACACAGCTACCAAATGCAGAGCCAAGATTCAGACCCAGGTCTGTCTGAACCCAGTCTCTTATTTAACATGTTCAAAAGTGAACACTTGATTCTTGACCCCTACACAGGCTCCATGGCAGGCTTGTCACTGACAAGACTCCGGCACCTGGCATGGTGCCCGGCACAGACTAGGCATGCATTGACTGCGTGAAGAAAAGCGTACAGCTTGCCCAAGGTCCTCAAGGCCCACAGGTACCCACTGCACTGAAGCAACCCCCTTACATTCTCTGGGACTCCATTTCTAGATCTTGTAAAATGGTCAAGGAACCAGCATCTTCCTGGGATCCTTTCCATGCTGGGGTTCTGACTCTGCTCTTGGACGTGGATGACAAGAACGAAAACTGACCCAAGGGAAAGAAAACCTTCCTCAGCCTTGGGATCAGGCTCTAGTCGCCACATGGAGGTGGGGCTTTGAAAGCTTCTCAGCCTATGGGCAAGGCAGAATTTGTTGGTCCCCTCTGAGCTAGGGGGGCAGCTGAGCAAAAGCTGCAGAAAGGAACAGGAGAGATCTAGCCACACTCTTCAGACCAGCCGCAAAGGAAAGTGGATGCAGTAAGTTTGATAGGCCCATGGCTAAAGCTCTGAAACAGGGCTCCCCACATCCCACCTCCTCGGGCACCCATCCCCCAGGAACTCCCATAAACACACTTCGCCCCACCCTCCAGCTCGGCTCCTCTAGCGGTGGAGTGCTCAAGCTGGTTTGTACTGGTTTATACCAGCTTGTACCAGCTCATATCAGCTCACACGGCCTATACCAGCTCGCACTGGCTCACGAGAGCTGATTGCTAAATTTTCAGGAGTTGTGTGAGCTGGTGGTTAAACACAGCCATTACTAAAAATTGAATGAAATAAACATATGATTACATAAATTATATTAAAAACAAAGTTACTAAATACTCAAGGCTCATAATTTATTATTTTATTATATTTTGTATTTCCTATGCACCTGAGGTTTTTAAAAGTCTATTGTACCAGTATAGTGGAAATACTATATAGCGCTGTGTACCGCTGCTGCTGTGTGCTGCTTTCCAAATCCTCATGGCGTTGGTAGCTTGGAAGTCACGGTGGGAGTATTTGCACCATGGAAATTGGCAAATGCTACAAATCAGGCTTTTAATTTTCACCAAGAGCTGTCTGGTCCACATTACCAGCATCCCACTGGACAGGAGGGAGGGCATGTAAGGGCGTCTCACACATTCTCTGTTCCCGCCACAAGCATCTGTCCAGCCCTCTCGATCTGGCAGCACAAGGCCACCTGCAAAGCCCCTTTGCTTTTAAAAATCTGGGATCTTATTTTTAAAGGAAAGATGGAAAAACAGGACTCTTTAGAGATTAATAGGTGGCTAATAAAATTGATGAGATGCTATTAAGATAAAGACTTATCTCAAGATGCTGCATCATTTCTGCTGGCTGGAGAATTTCAAGGTGCTTCCCAGGACACTGGACAGACCCGAGCTCCTCTTCCTCCTTAACCATCTTGCTTGCTCAAGGATACATTCCTCAGCTCGAAGAACAGTGTCATTAAGGCAGAATCTCCAGGAGAATCAGATCAGATCATTTACGTGAAAACATTTAGTGCAGTGCCTGGCACATAGTAGGTATTCAGTTTATGTGAAGTTTTAGTGGTGTGCAAGGCTGGCCACATAATTTGTGAGGTCCAGTGCAAAATGAAAATGTGGGGTACCTTGTTTAAAAAGCAGGGGAAAATGTACTAAAATATAAAGCTTTTTCCTTCCTCAGTCTCTTTGTCTCTCTCTCTCGACTTGTCATTGTGCTTTTATTTGCTATTTAATGTTGTTCTTGGTAAAGAAAAAATGAAAAGTTTAACTTATTAGCATAAATTTTACCGCACATACTAGGGCCTGATGGCTGCCAGCCCCCCGACCCCAGCTGCCATACTGACCTGCTGCACCGAGAATGGGGAGAGCTCTGAGGAAGTCGAGCCAGGCTTCCCATGGCAGATGGATGACCCTCAGGGGTCTTTAAACCTCCGTGCCAGGGCATACTAGGAACCTGGATTGGGGGTGGGTGAGAGGGTTGTCCCCACCAAGACTCAGCTTCTGTTAAGCTGCCTGGACATGCTGCAGCACTGCCAATCCGGGGCAGGATGGCCACTAGCACACCCTGCCCTGAGATGCCCCAGTGTATGCCCCTGAGCCCAACTACTCCTGTGCCCAGACTCCAATGGGGGTGGAGGATGACAAGGGAAATTGGGCTTTCCCCCCTTTTCCCCACCAAGTCAACTGTGGGCAGAGGGCAGGGAGCTCGTGGGGCAGGGACAGGGAGCAGGAGGCCAGGTGAGGCCTGGGCCACCAAAGGTCTGGGAAATGAGCGGTCAAAGAACCTATCCCGAGGAGGTGGAGGGAGGCAAGACTGTGCATGAGCTGAGGCTCCAAGCCCCTGGCACATGCTTTTATCTTCCCTCAGATTCACTCACAATGGTAAAGTTACGAAGAATTCCAAGATGGTGCCACAGAGCATTAAACCAAGCGCAAGGCCCTTCTGAGCCTGATGCCCGGGGGGCCGCACAGGGTGCAGGCCCCTGACACCAGTCCCACCCACTCATCTGCTTGAGGACTGACCCCAACGATTCCCTCTCCGACATCAGCAATTTCCCCCTGTGCTGGAGAAAGCTGGGCCGGCGCACACGCTGCGCTAGCTTCATGACTGCAGACACACACGTGCTTCCCTCAACTGTCCATCCAATGCCAGTCACTGCCCTCATTTTCTCCTCTCCTTTACAGCGGAAATCCTAGAATGAGTTGTCTATACTCAGCATCTTCACTTGCTCTTTTCTCTTTTGAACCCACTCCCATCAGGTTTTGACGGTCAGGCCATTGAAGCTGCCCTCGGCATCACCGCTGGATCCTCCGCTTACTTTTTCTTCTCTTGCTCTTAGACAGAGTTGGCCTGAGCAGCCCGCTGGCTATCTCTGCAGGGGCTATCTCCGTGGCTGCCTCACTGGTGTTGCCACATCTTTCTAAGGTTGACAACGGAATGTGAAACAATCTCTCCACTTGCCCCATCCAAGGCCTCTCTTCTTGGAGAACACCTCAGCCACAGCGAAGATTCAAGCTGCCTTCCCTTAGCATGGCTGATTTATTTTCCTGTTGCTCTTTTACTTCCCATCAAAGTGAATACCCATGCAGACTGCGCACAGTAACACCATAACTGACGGTGTTCAAGCTCTCTGAATTCAGAACATTCCCAAGTTATCATTGCTGCAAGATGTTTATCTAGACACAATAGTTTGAGTTCCACATTTTTCTATTGCTATTTTATACTTTAAACAGACCCCCAAAATTCAAATTAGGGCCAAGAGACTGTTACTGTTAGTTATGAAACACCTGGCTGTTGGGATACTTAAATAGTGATCCTCTAATCATGCCTCAGGTTAATGTATTTAAAAACTAGAAATATGCTTTCTTCTTTAGGAGTTTTCTTTCTGAGATCGCATCATCATCCTGTTCTTAAGAAAGGAGCTGGTTGGCAAATTTGCTACATCTTAGCAGCAGATGCAAATTCACTTTCAGGAAGCAAATTTCACTTTCAAGAAGCCCAGAGTGAAAGCTCATTGGATTTGAAATTTTTCTGGATCCTTGGCCCTATGTAGTGAGTCATGGATGGTTCTTTTCACACTATATTCCATGTGGAAAAAAAAAAGAGAAGAAAACAAAAAAACATTCTACTTATTTGTCTATATTTGACCTAATTCTCATGCTCCCTCCTGCTTAGTAGCAGAGAAAGTTCAACTTTTTAGTTGATCATGTCTTTATCTCTCCCAGTTTTAAAACTTCCTTTTCAGTTAAAAAAAAAGCGCCCCTTTCTGGGCTAATCTTCCTCACACATAAAGAACTCTTAAAGATCAAGAAGAAAAAGATCAAAAACACAGTAGAAAAATGGACAAAAGGTATAAACGGTCCACAGAAAAAGACATATGGATGACTCTCACATATAAGAAAATATGCTCAACTTCATTTGTAATAAGGTAAAATGACACTGACACTACATTTTTCATCCTTCCTTTGGGCAAAACTCCAAAAGTTTAACAAAATACTCTGCTGGCAGGGCTGTAGGAAAACAGGCACTCTCCCACATTGCAGATGGAAGTGAAAAATGGCATATAGCCCTATGGAGGGAATTTGGCGGTATGTGACACAGCTGCATTTGCATCTGTCTTTTGACCCAGCGATCTTATTTCCACAAATCCACCATGAGGAAACACCTCTATAAATACAAAATAATGCATACCTAAGATTATTCACTGTGGCATTACTTGTATCATAATGTTCATTGGTTTACAGTGGAATAAACTATGGTATGTCCCCATCATGGAGTACTATGCAGCTGCAAAAAAGGATGAGGAAAATCATTACTTTTAAAAAGTAAGGCACAAAACAGGGCATATTTTATGTTACAAGGGTAAGTTAAAATGCATATGTATTTGTTTTTTATTTTTGCAAAAAGAAAACAGAGGAAGGATAATGCAGAAATGATTTGGTAAATACCTATAATCTGACTGTGTCATAATTACCTAGAGTAGCCTGGAGAGACCAGGACACCCTGCGGGCTCATGCAAACCTTGTCACATCTGAGAAAGGCTGAGGGCTCCCAACAATTCAGGTCGCAACACTGCTTATGGCTCTAAGCAAGTCAGCCTTGTTGAAAGCCATAGGACTTGGTGGACACGAAGTCTACCAACTCCATTAAAGTAGAATTTGATTGATCAAAATGGGATTGGCATAGAGTATTTCAGCGACATTTAATGTCTAGATTAGGTTTTCTCAACTTCAGCACTATTGATATTTTGGATAAGTCTTTGCTGTCATGGCTGTCCAGTACATTGTAGGATATTTAGCAGTGTCCCTGGTCTCTACCCACTAAATGCCAGTAGCAGCCCCTCCCCAAGTTGTGACAAGCAAAACTGTCCCCAGACATTGCTAAATGTCCCCTGGAGGCCACAATCACCCTGATTTGAGAATGAGTGTTCTCAAATTTCAGTGGACATCAAGATCATATGGGGAGCATCTTTAAGATATGTTTTCCAGGCCTCTCTTGCAGGAGAGAGGGGCTGACGTGGAAGAGCCAAGAAGAGTCTGCCCTATCAGAGAGGCACAAAGCAAGGGGCCTTGCCCTTGAATCTAATTCTAATTTGGTCTCAATCTGATAAAGTGGGATTTACCAAGAATATATCAGGGCCACTCGGTGGTTCTCAGTGGGTACAGTACTTCTCCCCCGCTCAATAAGCCCCGAGGAAGTTCAGAAATATTTGGGAGTGATTCCAAATTGTCACAGATTGGAGCCTGTTACTGGCATCTAGCAGGTGGAGACCAGGGATGTCAAACATTCTGAAGTTCAAGGGACATTCTGGAACAACAAACTTCTGTCTCACTTAAGATGCCATTAAAACTGTCATTGAGAAACCACTACAAGAAGTACTAGCAATTTCAGAACTGTTTATGTTACCTTACGAAAATCCTGTTTGTGCAGAATAGCTATAAATCCAGACATTACTTGGTTCACTTATGATATAAGTTTCTAGAGGGCTTAACTTGCCTGTAGATTTCTGAAAAGCATGCTGTGAAAGGATGCTGACACAAAATTCCTCTGGAGTCAGTTTTTGTGGGGCCTAGGTTTTGTGTGGCCCAAAGCTAATAGAATTTGGTGATGATGGGAGAGAGCTCTTTAAAAAAGAATACAAAATAACAAATACAAAATTAGGTACAACTTACTTATTTAGCATAAGAACAAAACTGGCAACAAATTATAAATTTCAAAAAAGATGACAAGTATCCCAAACAAAAATCAATAAAAATAGCATAATATTTTATATTAATTTGCTTTCTGATATATCTCTATAATACTTTCTTTCCTTCTTTTTTGTGGCTAGATAACTCTTTGATCACATCTTCATGTGCTAATAATTTTGTAATATCATTTTCTATAAAAATAATAGAAATAATTCAGCCTTACCTCTGTCATAGCTAATTGAAATTCTTTAATTGTTGATAGCTGGGATGCATATAACATGCAACTTCACACACACAATCTTACTGTTAATAGTATTGCTACAAGTTTGTGCCTATAAATAGAGGAATCCAAATCAATTCTATTTCTTCCAATAACCAAAGAGACGTATTATGCACTCATAATTGTAAATGCTGCATTTAAGTGTATTAGTTTCCTACTGCTGCTGTAACAAATTAACACAAACTAGGTGGTTTAAGACAATAGAAATTTATTCTGTCACAGTTCTGGAGGCCAGAAGTCCAAAATCACAGTGTTGGCGGGGCCACACTTCCTCTGAAGGCTTTATGGGAGAATCTCCCTTGCCTTTTCCAGTTCCTGGTGGTTCCTAGCATTTCTTAGCTTGTGGCAGCATCACTCCAATCTCTGCCTCCAACTTCACGTGACTTTCTTCTCTGTGTGTCTTTGTGCCTTCTCTTCTTAGAAGGATACCAGTCATTGGATTTAGGGTCCACTTTAAACAAGTATGACCTCATCTTAACTTAATTGCATCTGCAAAGACCCTACTTCCAAATAATGTCAACATTTGAGGTTCCAGGTGGGCGTGACTTTTGGGGAGACACTACTCAGCACACTACATCAAGCATTTTTCTGACAGGGGAGAACTTCCATTTTGATTGGGCATCAATGAGAACTGAATCCCCCACTTACATCTGTTGTTTGGAAGCATTTTCCATAGCATGAAGCTATGTACTTTTCATGCTTTGTTCCTCCTCCACTACTCACATATTTCTGGTATTAGGTGCCATAGGTCCAACTGATATCTCAGTATGGCTAGGCTATGGTTTGAATGTTTGTGCCCTCCAAAACTCATGTTGAAATTTAATCTCCAATGTGGCAGTATGGAGAGACGGGCCTTTAAGAAGTGATTGGGTCATGAAGGCTCTGCCCTCATAAATGGATTAATGAATGCATGGACCAATGAATTAATGTATTAATGTATTAATGGGTTATCATGGGGGTGGGACTGGTGGTTTTATAAGAAGAGGAAGAGAGACCCGAGCTAGCATGCTTGGCACCCTCACCATGTGATGTCCTGCACTGCCTCAGCACTCTGCAGAGAGTCCCCACCAGCAAGTCCCTCACCAGATGCGGCCCCTTGACCTTGGACTTCTCAGCCAAAATAACTGTAAGAAACAAATTTCTTTGCTTTATAAATTATCCAGTTTCAGGTATTATGTAATAAGACCCCACCAGTTAACTTTTTTGATAGGGCTATTAAACTGTTAAACCAGGAAAAGACCATAGGCTGTGTATCTGGATTTCAGCAAAGGAGTTAACCAAGATTGTCATCATTTCTTTATGACCAAATTATGGCCAGTTGGGTGGAAGTGAACAATGACATCTCAAGAGGGTTGCTGCTAGACCAGTGGGAGCCTGAAAGGATGCTCTGGATGTTCTCCCTCACCTACTCCATTCCAGCCACACTGGCCCCCTTGTTTTTCCACCTCTATGCCAATACACTCCTGCCTCAGGGCCTTTGCACTTGCTACTCCCTCTGGCTATCATGCTCTTCTTCACTCCCCCCACATCTGCATGCTGCCTTCCTTATTTCTTTGAGGGAAATGTTATTATGGCAGACAGCTAGCTGCCCACCAGACTCATTCACCCTTTCCACATAATAGAAATATTGCTAGAAAGTAGCATATTTCCCATTGCATCCAGATGAAGACATGGGCTAAGGTGATCAGCTCATCCCAGTGTGCCTGGAACTTTCTTGGTTTGGACACTAAAAGTCCTATATCTCAGGAAACCCCTTAGTCCTGGAAAACTGGTAACGTTGATCACCCTACATGTGACTGAGTTCTGGCCAAGTGAATGTGGGAGAAAGTGATTATACCATTTCTAAACCTGACCCACAGATCGTAGAAAGCTCTTGAACAATCTTCTGTTTCTTATATTCTCCTATCTGCTGGCTTGATGTTAACATTCGGGACAACTTTGGAAGCTCTGTGTTAAGGAAGGGAGAGCCTCCATTAGCCTGTGGCCCTGAATGACCACGTGGAACATATTCCACCGCATAATTTCGCAGTCCCTCCCCACAGCTCAGTGATTGGAGCAAGAAATAAACCATTGTGTTTAGCCACTGAGATTTGAGCCTTTATTTGTTACATCAGGTAGCATCACATTAACTCATACAGTCTTCTCAGTAAGCTCTTCCCAAACTACCTTATTTAAAATTGCAACTACTTCCCCCACCCCTCCATTCCCACCCCCTGTTTTCTACTCCTGCTTGGTTTTTCTCCATCGACTTATCAGCATGTGACATATCATACACTTTACTAACTTGTTTGGTCATTGTCTGCCTCCTCTCATAGAATGTAGACTTCACGAAGACAGGAAATTTATCTGTTGTGTTCACTGCTGTATCTCCAGCATCCAGAATAGCACTACCCAATAGAACTTTCTGTGATGGTGGAAATATTCTATATCTGTGCTGTCTAATGTGGTAGCCACTAGCCACATGTGTCTATTGAGCACTTGAAATGTGGCTGGTGTGACTGAGGAGCTGAACTTTTAATTTTATTTAATTTTAGTTCATTTAAATTTAAATAGCTATGTGTGACTAATGGTTACTATATTAAACAGTGGAGATCTAGAACAATGCTCAGTGTGCCTATCCAATAAATGTTTGTTAGATGAAAGAATCAATGAATGAATTCAACAGGCTTTTGCTGAGTTTCTGCTATGTGACACACACAAATGAGACATTCCTTATTCTTGCTGCATTGACCAGGGCTAACCTGGGTAACTCACTGAGATCTTCTTATGCTATTATAAATGTATTATTCTATGAGCAGTCAACTCCATGTTTGAGAAATAAACCCAAAATTTCACCCTTCTCTATTAATTTAAGTTGGACAAGATCCATTTCTAGAATATGTTATATGCAATCTGGATGGGAGAATTCCTTTACCACCATTTACAATAGCAAAGCGAAAATCATTTCAGAGTAGGAAGTTGCAGTGCTTTGGGTAGTGTGCTTTGAGAATTGTTAGAAAGGTTTCATCTCCCATGAGCACTGTTCTTCCTGCCTTTTTCAATAGGTCTGAGCTCAACACTCAGAAGGTGATAATTATATCGTGGTAGAGATTGCATCTGGTCTCCAAAAAACACATTCCTATCTTCTTGGACACACAGCTGGACTGCATTTCCCAGCTTCCTTTGTACTTAGGTGTGGTCGTGTGGCTAAATTACAACCTGTATGGTTCCTTTGTAGGTTATTTTGCTTTTCCTCTCTGGTTTGAGATTTTTCTCCTTTTCTAGGGTGTTCTGTGGTTTCACTATATTTACCTAGGTGTGGATTTGTTTTAATTCATCTTGCTTGGGACATGATATGCTTTATTTAATCTAAAAACTCATGTCTTTTTTCAGTCTTGGAAAGTTTTCACCCATTATCTCGTGAAATATTGCTTCTCACAATTTCCCTTTAATTTTTCACTCTGCAACTTTGATCAGACATATGTTGGAACTTCCTCCAAATCACTTTCATAGTTTATTTCTCTCTCTGAACCCCCCCCCACCCTGTGCCACATTTTGGGTAATTTCCTCACATATACCATCTAATTCACTAATTTTCCTTTCTCCTTTGTCTTGCCTGCTGTTTAATCTGTCCACTAATTTCCATGATTCTATTTTTCATTACTAGAAACTCTTTTTAGTTCTCATTCAAATCTTTCTGATCTTTTTTTCAAGTTGTTTTGGGCTTTCACCTTGGTTTCTGGTCTCTCTTTTATGTCTTCAATTATTTTAAAATACACTTATTTTATAGTCTCTCTAAGATTAATCTATTATACCCAGACTGGGGTGCTAATACTCTTGTTTGGTGAATTTTCTAATAGTCCCTCACAATGGGAGCATTTTTCTATACATTTATAACTTTTTATTGTGAATTTATATTTAGCATATTTTTTCCCTGAGGGATTCCGGTGACTCACTAGTTGTGAAAATGGACCTATAGAGTTGTTTTGCATTTGTTTCAATTGGGAATTCTGAAGGTTTCAAAGGTTCTAGATCCGTTTTTATGTTAGTTGTTTGGCTTGGGTTTCTTGTGCATGCAGGTAGTGTAAATTTGAATTCTACATTGAGGAGAGTGCACTCTTAGGTTTTAATTTCCTGCAGATGACTTGTTTCCAGCCAAGGGCCCAGGCATAAGGCTTCTCATGACTTCCCTGAGCCAGCATTGCTTCCCTGGCATCCTTTCTAATCCCCTTGTGAGAGTCTAGATAGGGCAGCTGTCTAAGATGCCAGCTCCCCTGCACCATCAAAATCTGAAGCCTCATTTCCCTACCACTTTAGTATTAGAACTCCAGCCCCCAGCCTGCAATGTCTGGATCTGGGTGTGAAATCTTCATGGTGTGCTGTGGTCCCTGTTTGGCCTTACTGCTCTGACTTTGATTCCTTTCTTCCTGTCCGGCACTTGGGGATTTCCCTTTTATCCTTTTCTGAGCTCATATATGTATTTAAATTCTGGGGCATATGTTTTTTCAGCATTTCTATGTGTTAGCGATAGGAGGAGTCTTACTCGAGAGCTCAGTCTGTCTTACTGCTGAAAGTCTGCTGTCGATTCTTTTAGGATCTCTCCAAAGGACTTTCCAATCTCTTTTTTCTCTGATTTACTTCCAGCGTTCTTGTGACTGTGGGGCGTGATCTATGTGACATTCCTAATATAGACTGAATACCCCATCATCCAAACAAACCATGGAGACACATAATTTGTGTAAAATTGGTCCCAAAAAGACATGATATGCTTGTGTATGCTCTTAATGATATACAATGTAAATGTCAGACAGTAGCTTGAAAATTAGGGTCAGAAAACAGTGACCTTTGCATTCTGCCAAATATGTCCTTGGGATAAATTGCATTTTTATTGCATTATATTATATTACATCACTGCAATTATATGAGACTCGTTGGAATTTTGAATGCTTCTCTTTATCATTTTAAATATGCATGTATATTATATATGGCACCTTGAGTGTTCTATAAACAAAATTCGTTGTATAAAAATGAAATTGAAAAGTGTGATAATTCAGTAATGCATAGAAATATGTTGCAAAGTAATAGTTAGAATATAAACAAAATTATATGGCTTTTAAGAGTGAATATCTAAAGCAAACCAGACCATCATATTGGGCCTAGGACAAAGGGCTACTTTTATTTTAAATAAAAGTATATATCAGTATTCCAAGAGAAAAATAAAAAGAAGAAATTTCCAAAAACAAAAATGATTTTTGGTAGCTTTCAAATATCTACCAGGCAATTTTAGTAGTATATAGAAATCATGGCATAAAACGACTTATCATTTTTGCAAACAATAATTGAAATGTAACGGAAGGCTACATTTCTCATGTTAGATGGTTCTGAAAAAGTGGTGAAAAGGATCCTTTTGGCTTTTCTCATTTTCCTTGAAAAAAAATGCTGATGATAAAGAAAAACAGGGAGAAAAAAATGCTAGAATTCTATAACACAAACAAGACACACAAGCCATTTTCCTAACTTCACACTGTTCAGGAGAGTGACAAAACACCAATTTCCACAAGATGGTCTGTCTTACAAATATGGAACACTTCCCATTCAAATAGGTATCTGGGGCATTCTGGGTAAGCCAGCCAAAACGGGTAGCAATAGCATGTAAATTAAAATAGCAACCTCCCCCATCCTGAGTATTCATCCGTGCCATTGACACATTGCAGAAAGGATGCCAGACCTTTTACTGGCACAAATCTCACGTCTGTAGCCTGCTGCGAGATCTCTGAAAAGCCCCACTTCCAGCATGTAGGGTTCCTTTGTTGGTGACATGCAGTTGAGAGGAGGAAATAACATACCATTTGGTATCCTCTGGGCGGGTCTGTGAACAGACTTGTGCTGGGTCCCTGTGCTGCTTTTTCAAGATGTTCAAGATCTGCATGTGCTATGTGCTGTAACATGCAAGTGGCATATAAACAAACCTGTGTTGATTTCCAGGAAAATGTACTTACCATTTTAGGAGAACCATCACATTTGTCTCAACCCAAAAGGAAAGGAAGAATTGCTGCTTGTCAGTATGTTCTTTAAGAACATACTGACAACATGTTCTTTAAGACAACACCTGATCCCTAGGAGTGCAGACCTAGCAACTACTTCAAAGGAGGTCTGGGCTATTGTATCAGACACTGTCAGTGCTCTGCCTGCATCCCCTCATCCTCACCACTACAGCACATTCCAGCCTGGCTTCCACTTGCCAGAACCCGCATTTCTTTGCCTTTTCTGGCCCCTGAGGTCTGCGTTGCCCTCCGGTGTGGTAGGCCGGAAGTGCTGGGGAATTAACGCCAGTTACCTACAGTTATAATTGGCTTGATACCACACCATTTATTGGCTGCCTTCCCTTTCTTGTTTCACTTTCCTGCTCCCCTATAGTGTTTCCTCAGACCAAGTCTCAAATCAGCTGCATGCACTTGAGTCCTTGTGTCCAGGTCGGCTTCTGGAGGAACCCAAGCGAAGACGATAATCTTCTCCCAGAGGAACCAGCAACTTAGCATTTTGACAGGCTTCAAGATGTCAGGGTTTCAGGTGAGGAGGATATACAATACTGTGTCAATCGAGCACACATTTTCCAGTTTACTGTTAGTCCTAAAAGTTATTTTTGCATTCAAGTGCACATCCGTATACCTAGTGAGTCTCCCTTTTTCATTGCTCAGGTGAGCCTTACTGCAAGGTTCCTATGTTTCTAGCTTGCCACAAGTTCTCTAGTGCTCAAAACATCAATAGGCTGCCTCCATACAATGGGGAAGCCACTAAGATCGAGAAACTAAACAATCAACCATTTTAGGGGCCAGCCCCGAGACAGAAAGCTGGACTGACTGTGTTTGGAAGCTATGAGTAGAAGTAAGGCCAGAATGGAATTAATATTGATCCACATACTTTGGAATTGAAAACACCAGTTAAAATTTTTTCTTTTGTTTGAAAGTAACAGAGTCAGTCTGGCTGCCTTGGGTCTTGTGGGTTTAAGAACACGTGAAAATAATCATCATCTTCTTCACCATCAATACAACAAATGTTAATTGAGCACTTAGTATGTGGGAGGCACTGTTCTAGGTGCTTTACATGTATTGACTTATTTAATCACCACAAAACGCTAAGGAGTGGGCATTATTGTTAACCCTATTTTATGGATGGCGAAAGTGAGAGGTTAAATAAAGTTGTCAGGAATCTTGACCTTGTGCTTATACCTAGAAAGAAAGGGAGAAATGGCAGTACAGGTGGCCTCGTGGGAACTGGACCGGAGTCGTGAGGCCTTCCTTGGCAGCACGTGGCTTTGTGGCTGCCGTCTCTGGACTCTGCCATTGCTCTGACTCAGGGCCTTCAGCTTCGGGACTTCTGCACCTGATCCTGCCAACCAACTGCTTCACTTTCAAGCCTCCTAGTCTCTTGGTTTCTGCCGATTCGAAGCTGGTTCATGGTCATGGCCACTCATGACTCCTCCTCCTCAAGGCCTTTGCTGCCTGCCTTCTCTCAGGCATCTTTCCCTTCTGCACTCACCCACCTGCCTGACTCTGTGTCTGTAACACATCCAAGCTCCCCAAGACGACTGAGTTGTTCCAGCCAATCTCAGTCATCTCTGTTTCTGTGGAATGTTGACTCCAGGCAACCTCTTGGTTTCTGGTCACCTATAGATCTGCTGCCCTTTGGGCATGTGTCCATCTCTGCCCAATCTGATGTGGCCTGCAGATGAGGTCACATGGTAGCAGCAGCATGACTTCTGAGTAAGGAACTACCTGAAGGCAGGGACCTACAGGTATCGGTGGTGGTGAGAGGAGTGGGATGCCCAGCACCAAGGGACACCTGCTGAGGATTCTGCCAACAGCCACTGAAAACCAGTCAGTGGGCTTAAGATCATGGCCATACTTGGCCATGCTTCCTTCTTCCATTGGCTTCATTTCTATGTGAATCAGGGATTCTAGAAAAGTCTGAGTGTATTTGAAGAAGGTAGTTGCCTTCTCCCCATCCCAGGGGCACTGAGTGCAGGGGAAGGAGGTCTTGGGGACACGCCTAGCAAAGTATGTCTAAGTCCTGTGCATGTTTCATGGCCTGAGTTGGATACTGAAAACTGTATTAGGTTCCATGTTTGAAGAGGGGTGAATAAGGTGGCAGGCTTTTTTTCCTGTGTAAACTTTTAAAATTGAAGAATAACATACATAAAGACAAGTGCACAAATCATAAGCGTATGGTTCAATGAACTTTTACAAAGTAAACACATCTGTGTAACTACCAGCCAGATCAAGATATATAACAGGAGGTTTTTTTGAGGGCTCTGGAAGTGCTCATTACCATTCTATAGTTCATAGGTCATAGGATCACAGAAGACACTTTTGAAACAATTGGGCCAACATCATCATTTTTGCACAAATCAAGCCCCAGAGTGGTCAAGTGCCATATACAAGGCCACGTAGCTAGAGAGCATCTGGTTTTGGGGTTTGTTTTGTTTCTTCTAAAACATCAGACAGTTTTTCTGTTGGTTAACTAAGTTGGTGCTTGTGGATAAACCATCCCACCTCCTCACTTCTCCTATTTATTTGTTCTACATGCCACATTAATTTTTCTTTTCTTATTTTGTGCTCACTTCATGGTCAAATAATCTAGGATCATGATTTTCCCCAGGATCTCTGTTCCTGATGTATGGGAAGATAGATCTCCTCTCATGTCAGTAGCCAGTGACAGCCTGTGCACATGTGACACATATCAATAGACAGCATGTGGTCAGTGACCACCCTTTCACAGAGTGATCTCCACCCCTTCCCACTCACATTAGCATCTTGAAAAATTGGAACTTGTTCTGAGGCTGTCATGGCAGAGACACCTAGCTTGCTACCAGGATTGGTCTTGGCCACCATCATGTAGAGCTGTGGCTGGAAAGCAGCTGCCCAGCCAGGGGGTCCATTTCCCAGACCCTCAGGAGTACCCATCAGAAGACTGGTTGTTACCAGTGGAATGTGAGTAGAAATACACTTTGCCCTTCTGGGCTAAGTGTTTAAGCAGCAAGTGTGTCTTCTGCAGGGTTCCTTTCCCCATAAACAGACTCTGAGGGCCTTGAGCAGGATAGAAAGAGCTTGGGTCTCTGGCGGAGCCCTGGCATTGAACTTGACATTAGTGAGAAATAAACTAGTGGGTTAATCTACTGAGATTCTAGCGTTACCATAACGAATACAGTTATAGCAGGGATGGAGGAGGGGACTGTAACATTTTCAAAGGCTACTTTTAAAATTATCTCTTTAGCTTTTTCCAGCTATTAAAGACCATGCCAACCAGAACCCCTATTTGTATAGGAAGGATTATTCCTGGACATTATATGTAAAAAGATAAGGAAGTGGCCCTTTCTAGAAATAGGAAACTATTTTCTGGGGTCATTTGCCTTTTTCCAGATTGTTTTTAGGAATCCCTAAGGTGGTGAGGTACGGTTGGTCCTCGTAGAGCAAGGAAAGCCCCAATTTCAGTTGCTGAGCTCAGCTTGTCACCCTGCACTTCCTTATTTGCTAAAACATTGGCCCATCACCTGTATCTGTGATAAGGTTTTTATCAACAGAAATGCAAATTTCTCTTTTGGAAAGCTTGTCAATAAAGAAGGTGACCTTTATGCATAGTGTTCTCTGACCCATTTAAACAAGACAAGTTTTTCTACAATGGAAACTTAAAAAAAAAAAGATGCATAGAATATGACAAGGGCACACCCTTTATAATGCTGTTTTTGCAAAAGAGTAATAATAAACAGCAACAAGGGCACTGTTTTACTGAGAGTTTTCAGGGAACATAGCCACAGTGGAGGCACAAAAAGAATGACTTTTGCCATTAGACTGCCTGAGTTCAGATCCTGTCTCTACCACCTACAAACCAAGTGACTTTGGGCAAGTTACTTGATTTCTCTGTGCCTCAGGATCTCCATATACAAAATGGAGACCACCAGATATACCTCCCAGGGTTGTGAAAATTACATTATTTAATACAGATAAAACTGTGAGAAGAGTGCCTGGCACATAGGAAGCCCTCAATAAATGTAAGCTATTAGGATACTAGTCTTTGAGGCCCTGAATTGTCTGTGGTATATCTGGATTCATGTCAGAATAAAAAAGAAAACCAAACAATTGCCTCACTGGATCAGATCTGGGGTCCTTTCTGTTTCTGCAGAGAATACTAAAAGCCTGCTTCAAGGGGCTGAGGAACGGGGAGAACTTGGGGGTTTCTCTTTTGATACCAAGCCTAAGTTGAATTAGTATCACACATATTTAAGAAATTTATTAATGTACATCAAGAATTTCAAGCACTCTTTGACTTAATAATTCAACTTCTGAAAATGACTCTAAATATACTCTAATTTATTTTGTTTTAAATACAGAAAAGACAAGGCACAAAAGTGCCTTTGAGCAACAAAATATATAAAATAGTATTGGATTATAACCCAAAGTATAAAATATATATCCCTGAGTCCCTATTGATATAAATAAATGATTGAATATATCAACAAATGAGGACAGACAGACAAGTCTCCTACACAGAAAAATTCCAAATAAATTATGTAAGTACTCTGTCCTCAAGGAGGGAGGGCATAACTCCCCATCCTTAAGTGTGGGCTGCACATAGTGACTTCCTAAAGAGCACAGTATGGAAAGGAAGGAGGAAAAAGAGTAACTTTACAGTGGAGAAATCTGACAAACACTACCTCAGCCAAGTGACCAAGGCCAATATCAACAGTCATAAATCATGCTGATGGTATGTACCCTTGATATGATATGATAAAAATGGCAAGTTACCTCTGTGATCTTCCTCCCCAAAACCCATACCCCCAGTCTAACCATGAGAAAAACATCAGAAAAATTCCAATAGAGACACATCCTGTAATGTACTTGACTAGTACTCCTTAAAACTATCAAGGTCATCAAAAACAAGGAAAATCTGAGAAACTGTCACAGCGAAGAAGAGCCTAAGAAGACATGACAACTAAACACGGTGTGGTGTCCTGATATCCTGGAAAAGGGCATTAAGTAAAAACTAAGGAAATCCAAATAAGCTATGACTTCGGTTAGTTCATAATAACAATGTATGGAAATTGGTTCATTGACTATAACAAATGTACCACACAATGCAAGATGTCAATAATAGGGGAAACTGTAGGCAGGGGATGTATGAAAACTCTTCATACTATCTGGTCATTTTTCTGTAAATCTAAAACTATTCTAAAAAATACAGTTGATTTTCATGATTTGCTTTAGTTATGTTCTATAAAGTCACCAAGAACACTGACCTAGTGAATATTGAGTTATTACTCCTAGCTGTGAGCCTCTGGTCAAAACATTTTTGGATCGGTAAATAACCTTGTTTTATGTGTGATTCTGTTTAATATACGTTGTTGATTCATTATCATTAAACTCTTAGCTAACAGCCATAACTCCTGCCTGGATGAAGCTTATCTAACACACGTGTTTTCTCCTTAAGGCACATCACATCACAGCCTTCTTGGCTTAGGGACACCAGACAGCACCTCAGAACTATGCTTGGTGGGGGGGCCTTTTTAAACAGTGAAATCACCAAGAAAAAAACCCTACAAAAATGTGAAAAACGTGGCACTAAATAGACCATGAGAAGGACACTTGTTTACAGTCTGAGAGCTGAAACAAGAATACAGAGCGTCACCTCATTCGACCCCAGCTGGGAATGTGCACATTGGGTGAGTCTACTTTTTAACTGCTCTGCACATGTATGTGCTCACCAATGACCTTAGTGATTTTGGGGTTACAGATAAATTTTAGCAAGTAGGCCAATTCACAAATACAGAATCTGTGAATAATAATAATAAAGATCAACTGCATATTCATTAATTTTTAAAAGCCTGTGAATATGTTCTACGATAGCCTAAGTTCTCTCCATAATCCTCTATAGATCTCTCATTCTGAAATTTGCCTCTCTAAAATTTATTTATTTGTCTTTTTATCTGTTTATTGATTTATTTAGCCTATACCTGTGCCATACAATATGGTAGACATTGAGCCACAAGTGGATTAGTACTTTAAATGTGGCTAGTTCAAATTGAGATGTGCTGTAAGGATAAACACCAGATTTTAAAGACTTAGTACAAAAAAAGAATGTAAACTATCTCATTAATGATTTTATGTTGATTATATATTGAAATGATAATATTTTAATATAATTGGTTGAATACTATTAAAATTAATTTTACCGGTTTCTTTTTACTTTTATAATGTGGTTACTAGAAAATCTAAAACTACACATGTAGCTTGCATTTTATTTCTATAGGACAGCACCAACCTATATCAACTCAGGGGAAAATGAATTCCATTGAAATATTAGTAGCACGGGAAGGACAGAGGATTACAGAATCATTTTATCCTTAGAGAGACTATTTAATCCCCTCCTTTTAGGAAACTAAGGCTCAGACAGGTGAAGGGCCTTGTCCAAGTTCACACAGCCAGTGGCTGGCAGAGCAGGACTCAGACTCCAGTCTCCTGTCTTCCAGTTCAATCTCTTTCCCTTAATCTTCTCTCCTGTGTGCCCTCACGTACCAATAAATAACACCCAAAAGCCTACAGAATCATTTAAAAGTAAGATTGGCTGTTCCTGGATTGAAAGAGACCATTTTATAAAATTTTACTAGATTTCTATAAGTAGGGCTGCCAGATTTAGCAAATAAAAATACATGATTCCCTGTTAAAATTTGCATTTCAGATAAACAGCAAATAATGTTTAAGTATGTCCCAAATATTTCATGGGACATACTTATGCCAAAAAAATTATTCCTTGTTTATGTGAAATGCAAATATGACTGAGCATCTGTGTTTTCTAGTATGAGTATATCCCATGCAATATTTGGGGACACGCTTATACAAGAAAGTATAAAAGTATTTGTTGTTTATCTGAAATGCAAATTTAACTGGTGTCCTGTATTTAATCTGGCAATCCGACCATAAAGTCTTTGAGGAAAGAACCTTTTGGCTGATTTCTCCCAGGCACTTATCTTTCTGTGTTCTTCCAAGGAACAGCCCAAACTAGTGAGTCATTCATCTGCTCCATAATAAAAAACGGAATCTGCAGACTTGCCTTCCATCTGCAGGCTATCTCGGCTGTCAATGCTATCTTACTAAACAGCCAACTTACCCGGGAATCAAGCCGCAGATCTCAACTGTCCCTCCCAACCTTTATAATCAATTTGAGTTGGGCAAGATGCCAGCTTCAAAAAAAAAAAAAAATGCACAGAACCAACTCTTGTAACTATGGAGATAAGAAGGGAGGAAAAACCCAAGGAAACAGACAAGCTTTCCTCTTCTCTACAGGAGCTCTTCTAAATGGAACAGGAGGCAATCGGCACAAACATGCCAGCCATTTCCTGGACGTGTATACATAGCAAAGAGAACAAGGCAAAAGTTAACTGGATTTTACAGTTTATGATTTTCTTTCCTTCATAACTATTGTCTTGTGGTATACTAAAGGGGGAGGAGTAATGGAAGCAGTCCATCCAGTGTGCAGGCAAAAAGAGGGTGCAGGCAATAAGGGGTTCATCGGCTGTAGAGAATTATAAACAATAATAAAACTGACTAAAAGTTGTTCTGCTTTTTATTACTGCAATGTTCTGGCAATTCTAAACAATGTCATTGATAAAATACTCCTCCCACTGCACTCCCCCCTCCCACCGACCCCACACTGTTCTCATCTTAAGCAATGCCATCAAGCATCATTTTTTTTAACAAAAAAGCCTGCTTTATGGGGCTTTTCTTTTCTGTTGTTTTGGGGATGGTCTGGAAGAGGTGGAAAGGAGGGGAAAGGAGCTGGATGGGGCTGGGACAGTTACGCGATCAAAACAGTAAGAGCTAAGAGTGTCGATGACTGGAGAGTGCCCTCTCATGCACGACTGTCTTGAGGTTTCCAAGGAAGGAAAAGCAATATGATAGTAAAAGGAACACTGGATTAGGGGTTGGACAACCTAGGTTCAAGGTGTGGCTCTTATCTGTACAGACATGTGACTGAGGACAAAAGCCATGTCCTCTCTGAGCCTCCATTTCCTCCCCTGTCAAATAGATGCTCTAACCACTCCCCTACCTGTGCACTTCACCTAATTGTCTTGTGCAGCTAAGAGATAAAACATATGAAAGAGTTTTTAAAACTGGGAGGTACTTTACTGATGTAAATCACTGTATTCATTTTAACAGAGACCAAAATAACAGCGGCTTCAACAACATAGAATATCTGATCAGGTGAAAGGCCAAGCTTGTAGGAAGTTGATGGAGGTAGGATGACCTTAACCCTTGAGGTCATCTAAGGACTCACATTCCTTCTCTTATTGCCCCATCGTCCCAGACGGCGTCTTCCTTATCTTCAAGATTGCAACCGAACCACCACTTACCACAACCTCATTCTTACGCACAAGATGGGAAAAGAGTAAGTGGAGGATGAGCAGTTTCCTTTAGGAGCATGACCCCTTCTCATTGGTTAAAATTTAGTCACATGGCCTCACATTGCTGCCACGAGGCTGTGAAATGTAGTCAGTAGCTGGACAGCCATGTGCCCGGCTAAAACCTGAGGGTTCCATTGCCAAAAGCTGAGAACGGATGTGGTGGGATAATATGCAGTTCTGTGGCGGTTATTGTCATTATTTTTCAAGCTAGTGGATAAAAGGCTGTTTATGTGTTTGTTTATTGTTTCATTGCTCTGGGGAATGAGACAAGATGAAAAGCCCCAAATTTTTTATGTAACTGATGAATTTTGGACACACATCAATGTAAATCATCCTGGTTGAAATGAGGAAAAGATTCCCAAAGCAGTAGATTTCAAAGCACTTTCACCTGGGGCCTGTGTGTGACTGTTCCCAGGAGACCTTGTCAGTGCGGGTTTGGACATATCTTATAAACACAGCTCTGTGCCTCTTGGGGACCAGGCCATAAATCCCGGGAGAAACATGGAATTTAGACCACCTTGCCATTGTACTGACTCTCTATCCAGTCACTCAGCGAGCTCATAACTGAGAAAGTGGTACATCATCTGGTTAGTGCCTTATCATCCTCGAGGCCTTGTGTCACTGCCTCCATAATTAAACACAGACCATTAGCTATAACCCACTGCACCCACATCAATTGTGCCAGTTTGGATAACAGCCGCAGAAACCCTTCTTTCCCATCTTCTTCCTCTCTGGAAATGACGCTGGTCAGATCACACAGGTATAGTTAGATTGGCCTTGGCTTTTATAAGATGTCAAATTAGCAAGGCTGCTATGCCATGATGGAACAGAAGCTTTATTCTTCCATACACTGATTAAAAGGTAATTTAACCTCTTCCAAAGGTGGTCTAGCCAATCCCCAGCAGTACTGACATTGTGTTAATGAGAAATTGCTCTCCAGAGTGATAAATTAGCCCTCTGAGACTACTATGCAAACCCATCTTCACTGGATGGCCCAGCCTTAAAGAGCAAACTAGGTTGTTTCATCACCCCCTGCCCCCCTCAATTAAATCTGCATGGACTGATGCACTGTATCTGAAATCCTGGATCTATGCAGATTAAAATGCACACTTGTAGCCTCCTCAGTAATGCTAACTGTCCCGGCTTGCTGTTTCCTTGCATGTGCAAGGCCAAGTTGGCTGTAGTTCAGCAGCAATGGGGCTGCTTAATCCACCTCATTTCTTGGAGATAAGAAACTCAATTCACCATAAGAAAAGACAGAACAAAGCCAAAGTGTTCCAGAATGTGGGAGAAGCCTTAGCATTCATTTAATCCAACAATTTCAATTTTACATATGAGGAAACTGAGGCCCAGGGAGATGAAATGCCTTGGCCAAAGATGCAGGAAGTTTAACCAATAGAGATGAACTAGAGTCCATTTTCTCAAACCATAAGTTCACTGTCTTTTACCCTCCTCTACCCATCCTACCGAACTGACTACTAGCTATATACCAGTTGTCACATTATCTGGAGATACTCATTCTACCCCCTTGGTTTTCTTCCCAGATGAAGAAAGCACTCATCTTTTTTGAGGATATAAACTTGACTTCCTCTAGTGCAGCAGACATAAATCTTAATCCACAAACTCAGGTGAGCAAGAAATACTGCATGTCCTTATTTTTGATAAAGCAACCAGCTCCATTCTGCCAAGCTGGTGGGAAATTCAACCCCAGACATTCTTGGGCCCTTTCCCTCATAGGTTCTATCTCTCAGGCAAAGTTAAGACATCAGGGTGACCCTCTTGATCTCAGGCAAATCCAGGGGTATCACCAAGATGGACCAGAGCCAGCCCACAGGGTCCCTTCAGCCCCTCAGACTCTGCAGGTTCTTAGCTGTGCTGGAGGCTGGAGAAGTCCAGGCTGGCTAGGAGCCCAAGCTTTGGTCCAGCCTCCATCCTCCAACTCTGTTGTCTGAAATCTGCCTCCTCTCCTGGAACTGTCAGGACGCAGAATGTAGAGACCTGGGGCTCTCCACGCTGCCAGACTTGTCTCTCCTGTCCCCAGCCAGAGGAATTTCTCTTTAGTCTTAGGGAAATCCTTTTTGTTTTCCTCAAAAGTATTCTTTCTCTTGCCTCATACTCTCTAGGACACAATTACAATTCCCTGCAGAGGCTGAGGCTTTTGGAAACAAAAGCTAGGTAGAGAAATGTTTTGTAGGTAAATTCTACTCCTTGTCCAACCCCAAATCTTTGCCATGGCAAGAAAGCAGAGTGGGGAAGGGAAAGAAAAAATGCAAAGAGGGGAAATAGAAATGATTTCCCAAATAATTAATACTGTGCAGGGTGATTTAAAGTTCCATGAAAGGGGAAACAACCCAAGTTTCAATTCAGTTTCTCTGGGGAAAGAATGCTGGGGGAAAGTTGTCCCAGCTCCATCTGGAAAGGAGCATGAAAACCATGGAGTAATTTCTTTGCAGTGAGAGAGGCTATTAGGCGACCTCAAAATGCAGCAATGATTGCACTGGCTCTTTAGTCTTCGTCGCCATTTTATTTATGTATGTATATATTTATGTATGTATTTATTTTTGGTGAGACAGAATCTCATTCTGTAGCCCAGCCTAGAGTATAGTGGTGTCATCATAGCTAACTGCAACTTCAAACTCCCAGGCTCAAGCAATCCTCCTGCCTCAGCCTCCCAAGTAGCTGGGACTACAGGTACATGCCACTACACCCACCTAATTTTTTCTATTTTCTGTAGAGATGAGGTCTTGTTATGTAGCTCAGGCTGGTTTTGAACTCCTGGCCTCAAGCAATCCTCCCGCTTCAGCCTCCCAAAGTGCTGGGATTACAGGTGTGAGCCACTGCACCGGGCCCTCACCATTTGATTGTTCCTTAATTCCTTGCCACTCAGCTACAGATGCCACCATTTTCCAAAAGCAGCTCTGCAGGAAGTCCCCACTGACCTATTTGTCCAATGCAGCGGCCAACTCTTTGTCTTCATCCTCTTTGACCTTGGATTAGTGACACTGGATCTTATTGGTTCTTCCTCTATCTTTCTAACCATGCTCTCCTTTATTCCTTCATTGTCTTTTCTTTGATTCCTTTACACTAATCAAAGGCAATCTCTAGAGAGCTGATGTTAACCACCACCTCTTCTGTCTCTTTTCTATCTTTCTCCTTGATTTAATCCACTCCTACAATTTTGTTGTCTTTAAATCTGCATCTCTAGCCCCGCTCAATTTCTTGAATTCTAGATCCAGAATCCCAACTGCCATTTGGTTGTTTCTTGCTGGATGTGCCACCAATACCTCAAACTTGCCATGTCCAAAACCAACTCGCCTTTCTTCCCTAAACCAGCTTCTCTTTCTAACTTCCTTGCTCCATTAATGCATCACCATTCTTCCAAATTTTGGATCCCTCTTTGACTTCTTATTTTCCTTAATACTGTTTGAATCTGAATAGATTTGCCTCATCTATTATAATGTATAATAATACAAGTAAGATATGAGAAGTACAGAATAAAGTGGAATTATCCCCTTTCTCCTGCATGCCATCTTTCCAATAATGCCATATAACATTGTATTAACCATGGTTATCATTTTGGCCATTTTCCTTCCATAATCTCCTCTACACAAATATCTATTTTTACATAAGATGAATCATCCTGTTTTGGAATTGATTTGTCACTTATTATGTCATGAACATTTTCCTGTGCCATTAAAAGTTCTTTTTTACAGTAATTCTCAAATTTTGAGTATCAGAATTATCTGAGGGTGCTTGTTAAAAATGTATTTCCCTGGGCCCTTCCCCAGAAACTCTGACTCAGTATTCTGGAGAGGGCCTAAGAACCTGTGTGTTTAACCAGCACTCTAGAGGATTCGAATGCATGAGGTTTTCAGATCCCAGTTGGAGAAACACTGTTGGAACAGCACAATTTTTAAGGATTGCCTCATTTTCTTTTGTTTAAGATTATCATAATTCAGTTACCAATCCCAACTGACATATATTTAGGCTACTTTTCCATTTTTTTATGTTATTTTAAAATTGCGCTGTGCTGACTTTGCTTCTAAGCTCTTTCTTTACCCCTCCTCCCGACTCATCTATACATACAATTTTTCTTTAGGGTAAATTCCTAGAAATGGAATTCCTGGGTCTAAAGGAACCTCAAAACTGCCTGATATAGATAGTAATATATTATATACTATCATATTATTCATTATAAAATTATATATAATTATATAACGTATTAATTACTATATAACAGTATATTAATTAATATATTGATATATTAATTACATAATAAATAGCCTAATAATATATAATATATTAATTTATATATGTTTAAGTGGAGTTTTACTTGGACCCTTGCACAAGATTTACATTTATCTATGTTAATTTCATCTGGTTATATTTCACCCATTGCTTCAAAGGTAGTGACATTTTTCTATCCCTGTTTTCCATTAAAAGTATTTGCTATTTTTCTAATCTCCTGCATATCTGATATGTAGCATCTATACTTTCATCCAAACCATGGATGAGAAATAGTGAATAAGAAAAGACTGAGAAACACCTGACTGCTCCACCATAAACCTATATTGCTTGGCACTCTTGCTCATTCTTCAAACATTTATGCCTTTATTTTAATAGTGACTAGTTTATGATTCTCCATCTCATTTTGTCTTTCAGGTTGCAGGAACAGAACTTAACACATGTTTGCTAAAGTTCACATCCAGTACCATCTACCTCATGACTCTTGTCTGCCAATCAAAGGAGAAAAATAGATGTATGGGTTTTCTGTATTCACATTAGTGCTGTTTACCACAGATTCGTAACACTGCAATGGTGTATGACATAAAGCATGTATTCACTTCATGTGTCTAAGGGTGGACCAGGGCTCTGTCCATCTCCTCTGGACTTGCTTTGCATCTGTGCATCAGTTCAACTAGGCTGGGCTTAGCTAGGTGGCTCTGCTTCAGGCTAAGTTGTTGTGGTGGCTCTGCTCTACGTGCCTCTGATTTCCCTCTTAGGATCAGCAGGCTAGCCTGCACAGATTCTTCTAATGACAGTGGCAGAGGCCCAGGAGGTGAAGGGAAGTACAGAAGGCCTCCTAATGCCTAGGCTCAGAATGGACACATGGGCACTTCTGCTTCATTCTATTGGACAACACATACCACATGGCCAAACCCAAAGTCAAGAGTCAGGGAAATATATCCTACTCCTTTAGTGGGAAAGACACACATGCCAAAGGGTGTGGATACATGGAGAGGTGAATAACGTGTTTCCTGTGATAAATAAGTCTTGCCTCATTATGTTTGGCAACCCCAGACCAGTGCATAGTATTCAGCACTTTCTTTTCTAGGCTCTGACAAACAACTGGTTTGTTCCAGAATCTGGCAAGGTTTGATCAATCTCTCAGTCCTGAGTTTGCTGAATCTACTTTCTTTACCCTTTTGAAGATCAGAATAAAGATTCTCTATTTTCAAACATCAGATCATAGTCAATAGATCAGTGATTTAGTTTGTAAGTCCTCTCAATTCTCTAAGATTCCATTTTATTGGCCTCAAAGGGTCTATCTTTCAAATTTTTACTTATTTTATCAATGGTGCTTTTACTCTATTCATTACAAAGATGACTGTCCTTGACAAAAAAGGCAGTGAAATATGCAACAGAGATTTACTTCCTGCAACATTCTTTATAGTAGAAACTGCTCACCTGGCCTACATTGAACTTGCGGGCATCTCAGAGAAAGGCAGAGGGGCATGTTCTGGCAGGAACAGAACCTTAGCTATCCACCCTATCAGCAAATAAACATCATTATTTTCCAATATCTAATATTTTATATATGACTATGAGTAATGAATGGTACAAAATTTTCAAATTTGTAATTCAAAGTTAAGATAAAGTCAATTTCATGTTCGATGGTGATCTATAGCAGATATTCTATGGCTATCGTTTGCCTACATATTACACAATATTTTGAAGTAGTCATCCATCATCTTTTAAAACCAAGTCATTTTGGTCATAGTTTATATTATTATTATTGTGGGTGTTGAAAAAATGCTTAATTCTTAAAAGCTATGCATGCTGTTCCTAGGAGGGGTAGTTTCAGCTTCATATTGAAAAATGGCATTAATAAACAAAACCAAATCTTATTCACTGGTCTTCTTGGAAAGATTCCTCCATCTTTGATCTGTACAGATGTCTTCACGGAAGTAAAGACTGCTTGGGGTTAATATCACCTGGGCAGCTAGGAGACCTGAAAGACTGGAGATGTGAAACATAGTCCCTAACTCTTATTCCTCCCTACACCACTGACAAGTTTCCAGCACAGTTTTCCTGGTCTCCATGTGAATTAGGAAGAGGCACCCCTTTGAGGCATCTGCCCCACCTTAGGAGGAAGGGCTTGAATTTCAGCCCCCTAGGCTCCCTCCACCCGGTGCCCAGCCCGTATGAGGGGCTCAGCCCGAACAACCCTGAAAAGAAGGGTAAAATTATTGGTTGCCCCTCTGGTGAGGGAGGGAGCAAGCAGGGAGAAGAAACAGAAGGCAGAGTGCAGAGGGCTCCTGGCAAAGGCAAGAGGCTGGGAGGTGAGAAAGGAGATAGCAGAGGGGGATGTAGGCGACCTGGCAGTGTTACTGATGACAGCAATAATAATCATCTCGAACGTCAATCGAACCTTAATAAGTGTCTAGCACTTTGCTCAATGCTTCACACGTACGAACACATCAATTCTCCTAAAATCTCTGAAAGATGAGCACCATTATTATCCCCATTTAGCAGATGGAGAAACTGAAGCATAGAGAGGCTAAAAAACATGCCCAACGTCACAAAGCTATTAAGCGGCATAACCAGGATTTGAACCAGGCCATCTGATGCTCCCTCTTAAGCAAGAGCACATAACATGTCACACTGTCACTACATTCCAGCTATTATTACTGGTGTATGTGCAGCACACACACACACACACACACACACACCCCTCATGGCCAAGAGGTGAATTGCCATTGCCATTGCCTTCGCTATGTGTACATAAATGAGTTGGCCTCAGGAGCCTCTTGTTATGCTCATTTGAAAACAGTATTTTGATGAAATGGACATTTGGGCAGTGCCCATACTTAGAGTGCCCAACTCGTCTGGGTTTGCCTGATACTTCAACAGTTTTAGCACCAAAGGTCCTGTGTCCAGGGAAACTCCTCTTTCCCAGGCAATCAGAACAGTTGGTCATACTACCAATACTAGTAATGAGAACCAACTGTGTGTTTTGTTATTTCTTCCCACTGAATACACAAGGGGGCATTGTAACCATTCAGTCATGCATTCCTCAGACATTTATTGAGCGCCTAATCAGAGGTATGATTGTTGCCCAAGACCCTAGCACTAAGGATGGGGCAAGGTGACAGGAAAGTGAGAAACCTTCTATGATGCCCCATCAGAAAGAATAAGATGTGTATTCAAATGAACAAACACTCACAGAGCCCTTGCTATGTGCCAAGCACTATAATGAGCACTTTTATATTTTACCTCGTTTATTCCTCATAAACATCCTATGCCACGGTTAGTTACTATTATTAGCATCCCCATTTGAAAGAAACAGAGGCAAAGAAAGTTAAGTACCTTGTCCAAGATCATGCAGCTCGCAAGTGGCACGAAGCTGGGTTTGAACCCAGGCAAGCCATCACTGCTGCAGAGCCCATGCCTTTAACTACTATGCTATGCTGGAAAAAAAGAACCTAAACCCCACTAAGGACCTAAGCCCCATCTGCATGGCCTCAGTCTGTCTTTCTAGCCCTGCTTAGGGGTTTTTCCCTAGCCCAGTGGTTCTCAATCATGATCACACATTAAAATCACCTAGAGAAGGTAAAAAAAAAATAATATTGATTTCCCAGGGCCCCAATCAGAGAGATTTTCATTGAATTGAGCTGCTTTGGCCTGGGCATCAGGATTTTTAAAATTTCCCATGAGGATCTAATGTGTAACTGGGCTTGAGAACTTAGGAGGCTAGACTCTCCCGGTTAGCAAACTGGGCTACCCAGAGGCCTCTAATCCAGCGCTTCCCAAATGTTAATGTGCATCTCCATCAGCTGGGGACCTGATGAAAATGCAGATTCTCATTCGGTAGGTTTGAGGTGGGGAGGGCCTGAAAGTTGGCACTTCTAACAAGCTCCCAGGGGATGTTGCTGCTGCTGGTTCACAGACCACACTTCAAGTGGCAAAGATTTTGAGCCAAAATGTAGTTCTTAGACCAGAAATCTCAGCTTCCCTGCTTGTTAGAAATGCAGACACTGAGACACCACCCCAGAATCTACATTTTAATGCACATTTGAATTTGAGAAGCGCTGCTCAAATCCTGAGCTCCGCCACAGGTGCTAGGAATGAGTTACAAATGTACCAAAGTATTGCCTCCCCTCAGCTCTTAGGAACTTGGACAGTGACTCTCAGGGTCCAGCTGCAGGCAGCCTCATTGACCCCATGTGTATAGAAATATTAAAGTTTCAATGTTGGCGGCCATGGAGAAAAGGTTGAGATGTCCTGCTCTAATAAAGTCTTACTGCCCTCTTCCCTGATGCCCCCAGCAAGCCTTTTCTCACACTATGTCTCCCACTTGGGTGGCTTCTGACCAGCCTCACCCAATCCCTGAAGGTCCAGTTCATGAAGCTCCTAATTCCTCCTGCATGGAACCATTCCGATTTTCTCACAGCCATTTCAACCCCACGGACTTTTTTTTCATATAACAAACACATAATAGCACTTCCTATGTGCTAGGCACTGTTCTAAGCCCTTAACGTCATTAATTCATTTAATCTCCACTTTACCGGTCAGGGAAACTGAGGCACAGAGCAGTGGGGTAAGTTGGTCAAGGTCACACAGCTAATAAGTAGCAGTGTTAAGATTAAACAAGCCCAAGTAATCTGGCTTTGGAATCACTACACCAAACCCTTCTCACTTAGAGAAGAATTTGCAAATAGTGCCGAGTATGGGCAGTGAAAGATGTGTTGGTTTCACATGGCTGCCATAAGAAAGTATTACAGATGGGGTAGCTTAAAACAGAAATTTATTCTCTCAGAGGTCTGGAAGCTAGAAGTCGGAAATCAAGGTGTTGGCAGAGTCACGTTCTCTCTGAAGGCTCTAGGGAAGGATCCTTCTTTGCTTCTTCCTGGTGTCTGATGGTTGCCAGCAATCCTTGGAGTTCCTCAGTTTGTAGATGCATCAACCCAATCTCTGCCTCTGTGGGTTACATGACCTTCTTCTCTGCGTGTCTCTGTATCCTCTCCTCTCCTTATAAGGATATCAGTCATTGGATTAGGGCTCACCCTAATCCAGTATGGCCTTATCTTATCTAATTACATCCTGAAAGACACAGTTTCCAAATAAGGTCACACTTCAAGGTTTCAGGTGGACATGAATTTTTTTTGGAGGGGTAGGGGGAGACACTGCTCAACCCAGTACAGAAGAATACAGAGATTGTTTCAAGGCAGAGGTGTTTCTTAAAAATGCTTAGCTACTCAGTGTTTCAAAATGCTGCTGAGGCCTTAGGACCCGTGAATGCCACCCCCCAGATTCAGCTGAGGAGCAGCCCATGGAGCAGCTGTAAGTTTTGATCAACAGACTGCAATTTCTTTGGTGCCAAAATGACATCATTTTCCACTTCTGCTCAGTGTTCACTGTTCATCCGATAGTGCTTGCAGGTTCTCCCCAGAACAAATCAATCAGATTGACTTTATGTGTACAGGAGGTACAATCAAAACTGCCAATTTTGAAGGATCTGTGGGCAGCAGGTGCAAAGGGGAAATGCTCACTGCTGGAGTGGGCATGCAGTATCTAGGCCAATGTCTGGTGGTGACGTGGCTTATGATTAGCAGGAGTAGCCTATGATGTACTGTGGCGTGGTGGAGATCTTTTCAGAGAACAACTTGAATGTCAGAGCTTCTTCCTGGAAGATCCAAGCCCTCTCTTTGACAAGCTAAGAAAGCATCTTGTCACCACCACTCTGGTATCATAGCATGGATATTCCAAGACCAATTGAAGCCATGTGCAGAGGAAAGTTTCAATTCCAGGAAAAGAACTGAAGAAGCAGTATTCCCAGGCTGCCCACCTCACCCCATACATGCAGAAATCCTAGAGCAGATAGGTCCTGCCACGGTGTCAGGCACTCCAGATGACTTGTGGCTTTTGAATGAGTCAGTATCAGAGCAGTTAGGTGCTGGAATAAAAGTAGAAGCTACTGATACTGATAAAATAAATGAAAAAGTAAGGAACATGAGTGACAAAAAGGTGACTGAAGTGGGAAAAAGTGACTTTGAGGACTCCCCATCCTTAAGTGATGGCACTGATGTGGAAGTTCCTTTTGAGGACGAGTGGTAGTGTTCCTGAGTACGAGAAATTTAACCTTCCAAACAAGAGGGGTTTCTGTTGCAGGGTCTTGAGGAAAGATTGTTGTTCAGACTGTTCTAAGTCAACCCATTTTCTCTTCATGCCTGTTATCACTGCTGTACCTGAAAAAAAAGAAAATGAAGGAATTGATGTCCCAGATCACTGAAGAATCATTTAGGTTCCAGTTGTTACAGCCAAAGATCTACACGTAAAGGAAGAAAAACCCAAACTTCTTGATCCCCGCGTCTCAGGGGAATTCTTGCATTTGGCTCACAGTTCTGAAAGCCTAGGGACCATCTAAAGCCCGGGAGAACAATCAGATAGCCTTTCAGAACAGAGAGCAGATACAGAAAGCGTGGAGGACTGACAAAATCTCTTGAAGCCACGCAGCATATGTGAGAAAAAACCATGAGATGAGAATATCATTCATGGGAGGACAGGCCACCTTGCCATTTGTTCTCACTGTGCCGGAAGATTAAAGAAGCCTGGGGCTTTATGCCTTCTTTGCAAGAAGAAGATTCAGCTGGTTATTAAGGTTTTTATGGCATAGCTGAATCGGCGAGTTGCAGAGAAATCACAACCACGGCTAGGACAGGGATAAAACCGTCAGTATTGTGCATCTCTACTCAGGGTGACCCACTGCGTCTGTTCATTAGTTCACACAAACGTCTGTGTGCCAGGGTATTTTTCCCTTCTAAATTCATATAAATTTGAGAGCGATTCTTTAGAACTAGATCAATTTGGGAACTCCGTTTACATGAAAAGTTACTTTAATCACTCCATTTTTCCCCCAGAAAAGAGATTCTAGGAAGGAGAAATTACAAAGACAAACAGAAAAATACACTCATTCACCAAATTATCTGAAGAATAACCTTTTTCCTAGTTAATTTTATTCTCTGCCCTTCTAATCTTTCAGAGAATGTTCCTAAGCCTAAAAATCCAAGGTGGCTATGAGAAAAACACTTAAGGTAACAACAAAAATAAATGTTATTAAATAATTTGATGTGTTGTGGATCACTTTACCCTACAGGCAAGCTGCATGGTTCTGAGAAGGCAAAAGGAAAAGTGAGGATCTTGAAAAACAAGAAATTTGTTCCATGCCTAGAGCAATAGTTGTCAAACTTTTTTGCTAACATGCCCCTAAAAGAATTTTTGAAAAACTGTACGCTCTTTTGTACATTTTAAAAATTGATGGGTAATTAACATAAAATAAAATACACAGATCTTAAGAGCTCCCTTCCTACCTGTTGTAGACATCTGAGTAACCATCACTCAAAACAAGTTGTAGAACATTTCCATCACCCCAAAATACTCTCTCGTGTCCCTTTCCAGGCAGTTCCCCAAACATTTCCTTCCTGACTCTTACTCTGGATTAGTTTTTCTTTTGCACATCTTTAATCTGCCATCTAAGTCTTTCACAGTTCCTCAATGAAGAGTGATTAAAAGTGAATATTGGAACCACCTTGTGTATTGTTTGTAATTTGTTATGTATTGAATTTGACTTAACAGTGTCTAGTTCTCACCTTTTGGGCCCAGATATTTGCTCAATATTTTTTGTGTTCCTTATTTATTATGTCTTGGATTAAATAACCTCATCAGAGTGATAAGAACATTTGCAACCACATGTTTTATGCTCAGAGTGAGCCAACCAGGTCCACAGTGCCCTTTCTAGAATGCTGCCAAGGGAAGAGGGATAGGGAAGTGGGTTCCCTGCTACATTTGACCCTTCAGTTGTCATTTGAACTTGAACCTACCTTGAACCATTAAAGAATTGTCTGGGGATGGGATGTTTTGTTCCCCAGCTGGACTAAGGCATAGTGATAAGGGAACAGAAATTGGAACCAGAAGACCTGGGTAGGAGACTCAATTCTGCCATTATTGTGTGATCAGGGACAGATTCCTCGAACTTTCTAAGCCTCTGTAGACTCTGCCAAATGGGACTGGAGTCTGCGTCACTGGGATATTGTGAGGGAAATATTATGTAAGAACAGTGAAAGTGCTTTGTCAAACGTCAAGTCTCATCAGCTGGACTTTAGTATTCTTTCCAACAGGGGCTAATTTTTATGCTCCTTTTAACGCTCACTGAATATTGCATCTAGGAGATCTCAACAAATATGTGTTAACTGAAGGATATGTTTATTTATAATAAACAATAAGGGGTTGTTTAGAGGGTTAAGAATGTACCAATTAAATTTTCAACATTTACATATGAATACAGATTTCTTACTTCTGCTTAATATACATATATAAGGTCAAGAAACAAGCCACATTTAGTTCACATGGGAGAGATCCACAAATTCCTGTCCTTTATTTATATCCTTTATTGAATATCTGTCTGTAAAATTGTCACTGCTCATTCTTTTCCCACCGGGAAACTTAGGTAATACCACATAGTGTAACCTCTCTTTGGAGCATCTGCTTTCTATCCTTAATCACATCTGTAGCTCTCCTGAGAACTATTGCAAGCATTTTTACACTTATATAAATTGTAAAACCGGGAACAAGAAATGTGGTTCTAGTAAGAGCATGCTATAGTTGATCCCAGGAATCTGGATAATTAATTAGTCCACCCGGAAAATCATTATTAAGGTTCCACTCTGAGCCAGGTACTCAGACAGGAATTTGGACACAAAAATAAGATAATGGAAGGGGGTGTGGCCTCTACATCCCATCTCCCCCACTTGCTACAATTAAAACTCTGGAGAAGATACAGAACAACAACAAATTGCCTGAGTAACTAATGGCAGGCCGATTGGGGAGGGAAGTCACAAAGTGATAATGTCAGTACCGTGGTGAATTTCCTGGGTTTGTTTTTCTCTTTTATCTCCCACTTTGGGCCACAGAGTGGTCCAAGTTGCAAAACTGCACAAGTGGCTCCCTTCGCCTTGTGGCTCCTTCCTTTCCTAGGTCCTCGGTCCCCTCTACTAAGCTGATGGGAAAGAGAGAAAGAACTGTGTATAAGAGGTTTTTGTGGGCCAGGCCTGACACACGGCTTCTGCTCACATTCCATTCCATTTGACTCAGGCATGTGGCCATCGCTAGCTGCAAGAGAGGCTGGGAAATGTAGTCTAGCTGTGTGCTCATGAGGAAAGTAAACTACAGATGCTATTCAGCACTAAAATAGTCTGTGCCACGTAAGTGCTTTGGTGGAAAAAGTGTGTATAGGGAACTTTGTGAATATAGAGGAAGAAATTTTAAATCAGAATGGGGAGACAGAAGCCAGAGAAGGCTTTCTGGAGGACAGGACATGAGTTTTGCAGGATAATTAAAAGGGTGAAAAGGGGAGCATAGGAGGAGACCCCAGCATATGCAGAAATACAGAGGCAGGAAATGGGCTGGGGAATTTGGGAGAACCTAAGTGGTTCCCTCTTCATTAGACAATGGTAGTGTGGAGGGAGAGCCAGGAGATGAGCCTGGAGAGGGAGACAGGGGCCAAGATTTGATCCAGAAAACTCTATAGTTATCATTAATGGATTTTAAGCAGGGCACAATAGAATCTGGTTTCCATTTTAAAAAGAGCCTGGTAGTTGTGTGGAGGGTAGCTGGGGGCAGGAATAAGAATTAGGAGACTTTTTCAATGGTTCAGGCAAGAAGTAATTTGGGCTTGAAGTAAGCAGTGGGATACAATAATGGGATCAGATATGAGATTTGAGATATCCATGAGTCAAAAGCAATAGGACTAATTGTATGTGGTAGATGTGATTATAGAAGGAAAATTTCTTTGTTTCCTGCATTGGTTGGTTCATTCACTCAACAAATATTTTTTGAACATCTACTTTGTATGTTCCTCCAGATGCTGGAGATACAACAATGAATAAACAAACGATGCTCCTGTCCTCATAGAGTTTGCATCCTGGTGGAAAATTTAAAAACATTACAAGTAAATATAAACTTATAGTGTGATTAGAGTTGTCATTCTTTAGCAAATAACTGTTGTGTTTGAGATCCTTGTGGGACATCTCTGTGGAGGTTGTTTAATTTCGTAAGCTATATCTATGAGTCTGTTGCTCAGGAGAGAAGCCTTGGCCAGAGATGTAGATTTGGGAGTCATTAGCCTATGCATAGTCGTAAGTGACAAATTAAACAACAAAGACTAGTGCATGCAGGAAAGGGAATTCATTGGCTTAGGACACCAAAAAGCCCAGGGGTTGTTTCTTCAGCTTCAGGCATAGCTGGATCCAGGGGTTTAAATGCTAGTTTTGCAATTTTGTCTCCTTTCAATCTCATGGACTCTCCTAGGCATGATGGCTCTGGCAACTCCAAAGTCCCCAGTTCACATCTATTGGTTCAACAATCTTATCAGAGAATTGTGTTTTTTGTTTATTTCCTGATAGCTCCATCAGAAGAGTCTCCATGAAGACTGTGATTGGCCCATTGGGGGTTACAGGCCCATTCCTGAACCAAGCCCTATAACCTAGAGTTGGAGTACTCTGATTGGCCATACCCGGGTCATGGACCCAAACCTGTGGCCACAGGTGGGACAGGGTCCGCTTCATGAAAACCTGCAAGTGTGTTCCTCTAGGAAAGAGAAATTCTGGTACTAGAAGGGGGAAAAGAGATGTTAAACCAGACAAAGACTAGGGTATTCTCTACAGGTGGAAACTGAGGCTTTGGGTGTTAGTGAGGTCACCCTGGGAGGACATATAGAATGAGAAGAACCCAGAGATGATGTTAAATGTCACTCACTGGGGTGAGTGACATTTAGAAGTTCAATAGAAAAAGATGGTCCTGCAAAAAGAGATAGAGAAGGAGTGGTCAGAGAGATAGGAGGAGATCCTAAAGCCAGTGATGTCCCAGAAACCAACTCAGTGAGTTTTGAAAAGGACTGAGTGGTCAACTATGTCAACAGTCACAGAGGAGTCAATGAAAACAGGGAGATGAAGAGATGTGTCCCAATACCCTGCCCATAAAAGGCTACAAGGGAAAGCTAGACAATGCCCCTCATAGGATGGGAGGTGGTGTTAAGGACAAGCTGGTAGAAAGTACACCAGATCTGAGAGAAGGATCTGGGAAGTTCACTAAGTCAAATGGCTCCAAATGTCTCAGCTTCTCAAACCAAAAGGCATATCCAGACGATCAGGAAAGCCACAGGATGCATGCAGGGCATCTCTCTTGACCCTCAGTCTTATGCGAAACATTATGGGGGTCATATTATTTCTATAATAAAATATATTTTATTATGATGCAGGATGCAAAATGTGTGGGGTTTTTTAAACTAAAACATTGAACTTGAAGGAGATTTGTACTTGCGAGTAGACCCCTTCACACTCTACTTTCAGAGTTCCTTGCAGTGAGCATTCTCCTCTGGCTAGGGGGTCTTTGGGTATGAAAGATTGGGAAGCACGGCTGTTTGTTATTTGAGCTTTTGCTTGCTGCTCTATGGGTAAAGACCTCTTATTCCAAGGATGTTTTAGGACAGAACCATTTACAAAAGAGGATGAAAGGCTAGCGTTTGTGAATCGCTTACTATGTAACAAGCACTCTTCCAAGTGCCTGACCTCTGTTCTCTTCACAATAGCCCCATGAGATGGGTACTATTATCATCAGTCCTGTTTTAAAGATGAGGAAGCTGATGCACAGAGAGGTTAAATATCTTACCCAAGGTCACACAGCTTCAGATTCAAACCCAGAGAGCTTGGCTTTCAAGCTGGTGTCCCTGATCACTGCACATACTGCCCCCTTGTTCATTCCCATGGTTTCCATATGGGCTAGTGCACTTGTCAGACCGTAGGTTCAGATACTAGCTCAGAAAAGAAGGTCAGTCCTCGTTCAATGGTGTATGAATTTCTAAAAGAGGCAGGGAGTAGGTTGGGGAAACCAGATCTGGTAGCTGGGTCCCACCTCTGCCCTATCCAGCTCACCCCCTGCTGACATGATGGATATGCCACAGAAGTACAGAAGCTCTGCTCCCCAGGCAGTTTTGCACCGTAACCTTGGAACTACAGGAATTTGTTAGTCCACTGGGTGACATTTATCTGAACCCTACAATTTCCTTTGCTGTTTGGACTTGCATTTTTAATTTTTATTATTTTTTTCTTTTTTTCTTTCAGAATATTACAGGGGTACAAATGCTTTTTATTATTTTAAAGCATTCCCTAAATGAAAGAGTAATTTCAGAGAAGCTTTATTCAATAGCTGCATTTATAAAAATATTTCAACTTCAGTTTTTCATGACCTAAAGATGAAGGGAAAAACAAATCTGCAATTCCACAGTACTAATCTGTTTTCTTTGAATTTATATCCATAAATTCCTTTTTACTTTATTTCTGAACATACGCAAAGGTAAGTAGAGCAGTATATAAACCCACATGCCCTCATCATCCAGCAACAACCATTTACCTACAGACAGCCTCGCCCATCCCCCCCCCACCTTCCTAGATTATCGTGAAGCAAAAATCAGACATCAAATCATTTCATCCATAAATGTTTCAGGACATATCTCTAAAAGATAAGGATTATTTTTTAACACATAACCACAATATATAATTTCTTAACATCAGCAAATAGACAGTCCATGTTCATATTTCCATAAATTACTTTACAATTCTGCTTGTTCTTCTGCCCCATACCCCTTAATTATCAGTAACTTGGTTGCATTTGTTATTGATACAATTTTTAAATTTTTTATTATGAAAAATTTTCAACACACAAATGTAGAGAGAATAGTATGATGAACCCCAGGAACTCATCACCCAGTTTCAACAAATTACTATATTTGGCCCACATTCCTTCCTCTACTTGCCCTTGACATGGCCCTCATTTGCTGGATGCTTATAAAGCAAACCCCAGACAACATTTCGTGTCATTGGACATGCATTCTTAGCTTGGTTGGAGGCAAGAAAATGTAGAGATGTTCTCTGGTAGGCATTTATATATTTATTTCACTTCTAAATCCCTGGAAAAGGATTAGATTAAAAGCAACATTTTTAGCAGATCAGATAAACTGCCACTTGGCTTTTTGCTGTTTCTTTTTTTTATTCAAGCAATGTTTAAAATAAAACCAAATTCTAAACAAATGGCACTAATAATCTATGACATGAATACCAAACAGAATATTTGTGTTACATGCACTCTGTCTGTCAGCTGTGCCCAGATCTTTTAAAGTGCATTCTAAGACTAATTGAATAAAAGCTGAAATGAAAAATTTTAAGCCTGATTATAATTCTGAAAATAAAAGAAGAAAAAATATAAAGAGTCACCGTCAGCTGGTTTAGATTCAAGATGGGGCCTGAATGATGACACTCTGTTGGCAAAGCCTCTGGCTTCCTCTCGCACTCCTTCTAGGTTTTAAAATCCACTGTTTTTCAAACAGCTCTTAAGGGACCTTTGAGCACTGTACAACTCATTACCTGGGAGACAGAAGAAGTAGTTCAGACTTTGGGGTCTCATAAGGTAATGACACAGGTCATAATTTATTGAGATTTGACAAGATGACCTTGTTTTGTCTCATGGAGACTTACCATGAAATCCACAGTAATCCATGCCAACTGTGAAATCACAGTGTGTCACCATATTGCTCGTTCTGCCATTGCCACCACAAGCAAATGACAAATGACAGCCATATTGGCTTGTACACCATTAAAAACCCAGGGGGGTAATGAAAACTTGTCATGGGTTAGGTCAAGCAAATAGCAAGAGAAGAGCTGTTGAGCATTTTCAGTGCCAACAGCAGAAAATCTGGGCAAAGAAAAAGTCATTGGTTAGGATTGTAAATTGGTTCAACACTTTTGCAAAAGGTTTGGCAGTACCAATTAATACTAAACATGCATATACCCTATGATCCGGCAATTCCACTTGATGGCACTAGAGGTCAGAATAGTGCTTACCCTGGGGTACTTGCTAAGGGGGCATGAGTGAGACTTTTGGGGGTCCGGGAATGTTCTATATCCTGATCTGGTGGTGGTCACACAGATGTAGATATAGATAAACATTCATTGAACTGTATACTTCATCTTTGTGAACTCTCCTGGAAGCTATATCTCAAAAAAGAAAATTAGTAAAAATTCCTAATAAAGAGGCTTTTGCAAAACACTGGCAATTTAAGAGGACCTCTGTGTTTGGGTGAAGACAATGCTGTGTTCACCAGGAGTTCGTTATACTCTCCCAGGTAGAGGACCCCCAATCAAAAGGTGGAGGTAAGGTGTGGCCTCTACTTCTTCCTAAGACACTGTATCACACCCACCCCTTTCTCCAAGAACCTAGGTCCCACCAAGATAAAAGCCCACCTTTCCTAGAAGGGCATTGCTATATTTATAGGCACTGAAATAGACTTTACCCAGAGACATTTATTTCTGGTTCTTTTTGACTGTTCAATTGGCCTTTCTTCGACAAATTGATACCAATGGCTCATGGTTGAGTTGCTTTGGAATTGCCCTTTCTTGGCAAAGCCAAAATTGGCAAAGTCAAGTCATATGCCAAATTACTTTTTAAAATTAAATTAAATTAAATGGCAGGCTCTGTTGGTATTGCTTAATATTTACTCATACTTACATTGTAGCATCTTTCATTTTAGATTGTGTTTGAGCATCTTTTAATCATTCATTGGAGTTCAGCTATTCAGGTGCACCCATTTGGTAGTAAATAATTGAAAACCCACCCTAGCTAAATTTCTATGTCAATATGCTGGCAGCCAAACAGCAGAACCCTCCCAATGCTCATGCCTAGTAAGCACTGTTTGCACCAAGCTACTCTCCATCCACAGAGTTGAGATCAATTTCATTTTGTAAAGGGAGGCAAACCTGTACTTCACCTGGGAAACTATAATGGGCTCCTGGTGAACACAGCACTGTCTTCATCAAGAGACTGAGGTCCTCTTAAATTGCCAGCACCTTGCAAAGGGAAGAAGACCTGATGTAAGAGGTAGCAAGTTGTCAGAGGATTTGGTTTCCAGTTTATCATGAAAAAATGGGAGGGAGGAAAAATCCTGAAGCTTAAAGAGCACGAAAAAGCATGGAATCAAAATATAGATAAATCCAAACACATTTTCTAGGTTAAAGTGGTTTTATGTTTGTTTGTATGTAGGTTTAAGAAATGTGATAGTATTAATGCGAGAATATGGCTATGATTTAGAAGGAATTGATGCTAAATTGGAAAACAAAATGATGTTACATGTACCAAGACTGAACACTATTTTATTATTCATGACTTGGTATCACAACCTTATGGTATCTTTTAAATATGAAAAAACCCGTGAGGGTGTAATGAATTAAAGCTGTGAAAGTTTTCTAGAGACAAAAAATGCCCTATATTTCAAGGCCTTACATCCTCTGGATATTTTTATTTGATTTTAATTCCAAGGTCAAATTTTTATGATTGGATAAATAGTGGAGAAAGATTCCATCAGCTGTTTTTGAATTATTTTAATATGGGGAAACCTAGTATACCTTTGCTATTTAAAAGATTTTTTTGAAAGATCAGAACATGTGTTCCACTTCATGGTATCAAACACAGAGCAAAATGGCTCTAATTGAGAACATACTTGGGCATATGATTGGATTAAAATGACTGAGAGTTATAAATGTCTGAAATGTCTATTTCAGGCACGAGTAGGGGAAATGGCACTAATTTCTAGAGTGTGCGCATAATGATTAAATTAGCCGACAGAGATGAAGAGTATATCAGCATGTACCCTGGAGAAGAAACGCCATATGTATAAGGAAAGAGCAAATCCATTATTTAGTAGGCAGCAGTCATCACAAGAAAGTCTTTCTACCCCACTATCACATGATCCCTTATCCCGCCAATTTTTCTGGAATCCCATTACCCCTCTCTGTAGTATCCACCAAACTAAGTAAAATGTTGTCTTCAACACCATTCCTTAGTTACTCTTTTTGGTCATGTTTAGACCCTTTTAAAGGAGTCCCAGAGATGCAGGATATGTATTGGTATAATGGACAACACCAACTGACCTCTTTGACTTTGGACTTAATCTCTGACTCAGTGAATACCAACATTTACATCTTCTCCGCAGCCTCAGTTGTTTTTGGAATAAGTTGGTGAACCACAAAAATCTAACTGTGTAAAAAGACACAGATATACACACACACAGTCTAATGCGTACCTGTATGCACACACGTCTGTTTTGCTGCTCTTTCTTTCTTTGGTCCTGACTCCTGTGCCCAAAAAGCAAGATGAGGGCATCCCTCCCTCCCTTATACCTGTCTACCTCAATGTGTGTGTGGTTGGAGAATATTCTAAGATGAGAGGAGAGGTTCTGAGTGGCAGCAGGATTGGGGTGTGGATGCTAGAAGAAAGGGGCAGTCACTGCTGGTGGGGATTCTGCCCATAGCCCCTGTGCGACTCTCTGCCTGAGGTTTTCTTTTGGTCTGAGAACTGAGTCATCTGGAGGGGCTATGAAATAAGCACCATGAGAGCAGGGCTCACTCTATATTGGGTGGGCATGAGAGGTAAATACACCAGCTTTCTCACCTCTTGCTGGGGTAGGACTCCAAGGTACGATCAACCACATCTCCCCCAGTTCCCCAGTGGGACTGAGCCCCAGGTGCTCACAGAGACAATCTGCTCCATAAGGTACTCTTTCCTGTCGTGCTTCCCTGATCCCCTACGGGAGCTTCAGATCACCTCCCAAATAAGTTTCTTGCACTTAAATCCTTGTTTTAGTATCTGTGTCTGGGGGCCCAACCTAGACTCAAATGATCATGGCATTTGGAACTTGAAGACGTGCATTTGAGTCTTACCTTTGCAACTTACTCTCTGTGATCATAGATGAGTTGTTTTATTTCTCTGAATCTGTTTCCTCATCTATAAAATGAGAATAATAGTGCACTTTTGCCACCTAACAGAGCTGTTGGGAGGAACAAATGAGATAACATATTTGGAAGTGTTTTAAACACTGTAAAAGAGTTACACAAATATTCATTATTGTTTATGAGGATTGTTCTTTTTTTCTTGGGGGAAAGGGCTTTCTTTTTGGCCTGGGGACAGGACTTTTAAAAAGCATTTTATTTTGAAATAATTATAGACTCACAGGAAGTCGCAAGGAGAGTAGTCCACAGAGTCCTATGTGCCCTTCACCCAGCTTTCCCCAAGGGAGACGTATCACATTACCGCAGTAGGATATTAACACCTGGCAATTGATACTGGCACAGTACTGCTAACTAGACTACTAACCTTATTCACTTTACTGCTTTTTAAGTTCTTACCAATCTGCCGTTCTATTTTCCCTCAGTCCTTTGGTCTGTGCTCTCCCCAGCTCTAGCGATCTTTGAGTCTAAGCTAGCCATTTGAATCACACTTAGTGTCTACCACATTTGAACAGGTTCTGATTCAACATCTTCAGCCATTCTCCTAACCACACTTCAAAACTGTGGAAAGAAATTCTGTTCCTTCTAATCTAAATCCTTTTTGTTGCTGCCTCTTATCCAACAGGTAGGCTTCACAGGCAAAATCCCACAAGCTTGGACCTTGCTGAGCAACGTATTCCAATGGTGAATCCAGCAGTTACTGAAAGAACGGTTTCCAGTGATAAATTAGCCATCTTTTCATTGGGAGGTTAGTACATTTTCCTTAGTGGCTCGAGAAGTCTTGGATAAATGCCTTCTTGTTTAGTTGATTCCTACACTTAATTTTTCAAGTTGCCCTGTCACTCTTTCTTTTGTACTCCTAGGACTTCACCTTTAATGGCTAGAGAAAAATTAGGGGGGAACCTTTTCTCCATCGGTCCTCCAGGGAAGAGAAGGGTCATGGGGTCATTTGTAGTAGTGCCTCAATAATCTCCTGTTTTCTCTTTGAAAGCAACCATTATTCCTCCTTGAGCAGATAATTTACCTCTTCTCCAACTGCCTTCTTGGTTAAAGGTTAACAAAAATGACATCCCCCCTCAAGTTCAAACCCTTGGAATGCTAAACAAATCCCTGCTGCCAACAAAGTCATTCAAAACAAGGAAACAGAAAATGTACCAGGGCCAAGGCTCAGAAAACTGCTGCCGTTTATTCTTCTTTCTTCTTGATGCCTATGGGTTCTGCTGACCATTCATATCTTCTGAAAAATGCTTTAGGACATACATTTTTAAGGACCCAAGACTGTTCCTCTTGCAGTAATTCAGGATCCATATTACAAGTGCTGGAAATATGCCTCTCAGAGCCTTGCAAGCTTCCTTCTTTCCTCCTAAGTTCTCTCTTGGGGGGTCTCACCCCCCTTCCAGGTTTCAAGACATTAGTTCTACAGATGTGATTCCAAAACTACATTTCCATTCTGTCACGCCCGCCTAACACAGCCAACAGTCACCAAAGCACTGCAAGATCTCATATGTCCAATAAATAGGTCTTATTGATCTTCTAACTTTGGGCAAACCAGATAATGCTTTCGAAAAACATCACAGGCCAATGCAAAGGGAGAACAGCCTGCTCTGCTGATCCCAACCCACAAATCGCTCTCCCTCAAACACCCCACACCCACTCCCAGATTACTATTTTTTGCTCCCATTATTCTTCTTGACCAAAACTCTTTTCCACCTGTGAAATTCCACTTAGGCTTAAAGGATCTGGAAAGTCCCAGCTTTGCTTGTACCATTTGTTGGCACTAATGCTGTACCACCTGGTACTGTTTGCTAATTTTCTATGTCCTTTATTTTCCTCAACTACATTGCAAACTCCTTGGGGGCAGAGATAATGTCTTCTGTTTTTTGCAACCTCCATAACACCTGGGAGTCTGCCCCACCTGGAAGTGGCACCATATATTTCTTATGACAGGTGGATATCCATATGTCCATTGGTCTCAATGAAACAAAAGAAAGGCAACAAAACCAATTCTTATTGAGCAGCTGTGATGTGCCACAGCCTTCTTTAACCATCTACTCTAAGGTAGGTGCTCCACTCCCCCGTCTATCATGTTATCAAGTTTCATTGACTTCATAGAACCCGTCACTACCTAAAATTATGCTCAGTTGCATGTTTACGTAACATATGCTCTGTTGTGCCCCCAGATCTTCCCTTCAAGACTATGGTTCTCATCCCTCCAGGTGTTGGGAGTGATGGCTGCTGAGTGTTCTGGGAAGGGGCTACCCAGCCTTTGATCACACCCCTTGCCTGGGAGCAGCCTGGATTCAATGACTGGTCAACATGGAGGTATAAAGGGCCACATACTTGCCTTACCTTGGGATAACTCTGAAAGCATATCCCAGTTCCAGACCTCTGTTACAACTGCATTGCATTCCGACTTCTCTCTCTGCCCAATCTCTCTTCCCTTGCTCTCCTATGAGTGTCATTCCTAAGCACATCCGTGATAAACTTTCTGCATACAGATCTTCATTGCAGAGTCTGTTTTTAGTGAACCTGACTTAAGACAGTTTACTTGTACGTTGTCTGTTCTCCTCACTAGAAAGTTCCATGAGAACAGGAACCTTAGTGGTCTCATTTACTGCTGGGCCTAGAATAGTGTCTGGCACGTGATAGGTGCCCAAAAATTATTTATGAACTATGAATGAATGAACAATGATTTTTATTTATCTAAATCTCACAAGTTTGCCACATTTTCCATATTGAAAACACAAGCGCAGAAAGGCCAATTAAATCTCTCAAGAACACACAGCCAGTTATTTGTGGAACTAAGACCATGCTTGTATGAATGCAATATCTACACTGTTTTCAAAACTAAGCATGGCCTCTTGATGTCTTCGTCACTGTGGGTAGTACCTCCTGTTTGGCTGGAGGCCGTGTGTCTTTGGCTCTTGTGGTCTGGCTGACTTCTTGGTGCACTTGGCATAGAAACCTCCATTTAGCCTTTAACTCTTCTATCTCTCTTACCCACTGGCATATTCCATGCATCTCTATGTAACTTTACTCCAAAGTGTCTTTTCTCCTCTGGTTACACTGACAACCTCATTTGGAGCCTGATTAACCCCCAATTCAATTACTGAAGTCCTTGCATTGGCGCCATCAGCTCATGCACTCTTCTCCTTCAATTGACCCTATGTGTCACTCCCGACATTCTCGTCCTCACTATCTTCACCACCAAAATCAGGGTCCAGGTAGGACATAGAATTCATACCAGATGCTTTAAATGAAGAAATCTAAATTAAGAAACAACTCGCTGAGGTATAGGTGGGGTTAGGAGAATAAACCGGGATGGTGAGCCACTCAGGAACCAGCAAAAGCTGGGAGCAGTTACCACCCCTAAGGCTGAAGAAAATAGTGTTACTTGAGCCTGGTGAGAGTTGGTGCCATGGAGGAGTGGCCTCTCAGGGGGAGCTGGTATCCTGGAGGGGTATAGATGCTATCAGAGACAGGATGCCAAAACAGGGAAAGAGCAGGGGAGAAATCTCCTGGCTTCTGTCTCCCACCACACCCAGATCTCCTGCTGTTGTCTCTCATTGGCCAAACACAACTGGTTGCCAGGTGACAAGGGAGACTGGGTGATACAGTGTGCTGGGGAAAGTTCCTGAGACACAGAACAGGGTAGAGAGAAGCAGAGATTGGATCTGGGGGTTGGGAGGGGCAAAAGAGGAACTAGCACACCTCAATTCTGCAAGGGCAACAGAACAGCTAATTTTCATGTCCCATCAACACCATCCCACAACACCCTTCCATTTGTGGATTACTGTACAGATTATACATATACATATACAAATACATATATCCTTTATATGTATATATGTATATATCCTTTATATGTATATATGTATAATACATATATCCTTTATTTGTATATATGTATACAAATACATATATCCTTTAATCCTTACCATGTTCTCATGAAATAAGTATTATGACTTACCCCATTTTACAGATGAGGAAACAAGCTTGGAGAAGCAAATCTGTGGCTCACCCAAGATCATCATACAGTTAAGAAATGGCACAGTTGAAACATGAGCCCAGATTTGTGAGTTCAACATTTTTTTTTACCAAAATCCAGCACACAGTTAAGGTATACATTCTCCTGGACATCTCCTTATTCCTACCTTCTCCCCTTTCTACACACACACACACACACACACAGCCTGTTGTGTTAAAGCTTCTCATTAACTTATCTTTTGGCCTTGGCCTTCTCTTTTCCTTCAGCAATTCTGCTTCGGATATCTTCATCCCTCATCACTGTGCCTCCTTCCAGTTAACTCGGGCCCATCACCTCCCCCTTCAGCACCTCGCTTCCTCATCCACTGCCTCTTGTCTCTAATATAGAAATGTGGTATTACACGGCATTACCTTGCACAATATGGTAGCCACTAGCCACTTGAAATGTGGCTAGTGTGACTGAAGAACTAATTTTTAATTTAATTTTAACAAACTTAAATGTAAAACTGATACTCTGAGCTTAACCCCCTGCCCCTGCCACACCATCCTTTAGCGTAGGCTCTGCTTAGTGACTTGCTTCCAAAGGAAAGAAAGGTAACTTAGCAGAAACCTGACAAATACTACCATGGCCAGGTGATCAAGGTTAACATCACCAGAGACAAGTCATGTTGATAACATATACCCTTGATATGTTGTGATGAAAATGGTACTTTATCTCTGTGGTCATCTTCCCAAAAACCCATAATCCCAATCTAATCATGAGGAAAATATCAGCCAAACCCCAAATGAAAGACATTCTTCAAAATACCTGACCAGCACTCCACAAAACTTTCAAAGTCATGAAAAATAAGAAAAGTCTGAGAAGCTATCATAGACCAGAAGAGACTAAGGACACATAATTAAATGCAATGTGATGTCTTAGATTGGATCCTGGAACAGAAAAAGGGCATTAGTGAAAAAATTGGTGAAATCCAAATAAAGACCGCAGTTTAGTTAATAGCAATGTATCAATGTTCTTTTCTAAGTTGTGATAAATGTCTATGGTAATGTAAGATATTAACAATAGGGAAATGTGAGTCGTATATAGGAACCTCTGTACCATCTTTCCAACTTTTCTGTAAATATAAAATTATCCAAAATTAAAAGCTTATTAAAAATAAAAGTAACAAATAAAAATTGTTATTCAATTCAGTTATTGGAAAGCTTTTAAATATGTTATGAATAACTCAAGTATGTTAACCTACTTTTTAAATAGTAAATTTTATGAAATCTATGGATTGAGTCAGCAGTTCAAGATGGCTGACTAGAGGCATCCGACATTAACCTCCTCCACAAAGAAGAACCAAAATAGCGAGTAGATAATAACACTTTGAATACAGCCTCTAAGAAAGAACACTGGAATTCAGCAGAGAAGTGATAGGAAATACCTGAGGCACAGAAGGAGTACGGCAGCCAGCCAAGCCAGGATTGGCTGAAAGCCTGGAAAGGGTAAATGAGAGATCCCTAGCAGTCCACATTCTCATCATGGACTCCTGAAATCCTAGCCATGGAAGAGCCCCTCAATCCTCTTGGGCCCCGAGACTAGCATAGGTTGCCGCCTGGAGTCTGTGTGATGGCATTGCTCCAGAGAGGGAGCTCATGCTGAGTCCTACATACCCTGAGACCCAAGCAGCTGCAGCTTGGTGCCATTTTGAGAGCCCAGCCCCCACCAGACTGCATCCTGCCCTGGGCCCCAACAGCCCTTGCTTCTACACATCACCAGAGCTCCACTGACATCCCCCTGTGTCCACCTGGAGGACTGCAGCAGCACAACATCAGTTGGACCCAGCAGTGTGGCTGGGTGCCCTAGCCCATATGGTGTCCTGCACTTTAAGTAGGGCACAGGTGGTGCTGTACACTGGGGAAGCTGCCCCCTGGACAAAGGGAGCCAAAGAGTGTACTCCCTAGAGCCTGAGAACTGCCTCCCTGGGGCCATTGCCTCTGACAGCAACCCCGTCCCTCAAGCAGCAGGGCCACAGCACACTTGCATGCACCCTGAGGACTGGCTTTCCCCATCCACTGCTGCCACTGCTGCTGCCACTGTTGCCACCTAAGCATGACAAACAGAGGCCTAGGGATTGGCCCCCCCGCCCCCGTGCTCACCACAGCCTGCATCTATGCGGGCCTGAGAACAGGCCTCCCCCACCTGGCACTGCCCTTCAAAGTGCCCAAGCTTGTTGCCTAGGGGCCTGGAGATCACCCCACTCCACTCACCACAGCCTGCACCCATGTACATGACTGTGGGGCCTGAGGAGAGACCCGCTTGGCCTGGCACTTCCCCCATTACCCCACCAGTGCCCAAGCATACTACCCAAGGTTCTGGGGATTGCCCTGACCCACCTACCATAGCCTGCACCCATGTGCACCACTGGGAGACCTGAAGACAGACTCACACATCCTCCAATGCTCAAGCACAAAGCCTGGGGGCCTGGGTTTTGCCCTGCCCTGTCAGTACCCCAGGCACACATATGCATCATCAGGGGGCCTAACAACAGTCCCAGAACACCTGCCATTGGTACCCACTCATGCCATCCAGAGGCCTGGGGCTCATGCCACCTTGTTCACCACCACTGGCATCCATGCACTCATCCCAGGATCTTGAGAATGGGCCTACCCAGCCTGCCACTACTACCACTGCTGGCTCCTACCTGCATGCACCACCTGGGAGCCTGGGGACTGGCCCACCCAACCCATTGCCACCACCACTAACACCAGCTCATGCTTTCTGGAAGCCCAAGACTTGTCCTGCTACCACTACTGCCATCTCCCATGCTACACATGCTGTCCAGGGGCCCAAGGACCTACCCACCCACCCAGCCCACTTCTGACACTACCAGCACCCAAGCAAGCCCCCTGGAGGCCAAAGAAGCAGCCTGCTTGGACCCACTAACACTGGTGCCATCGTACATCACCTGGGGGTTCAGGTACAGGCACACTCAGCCTGCTGCTGCAACAACTGGGGCCCAAGGACTGGCCAACTTTGTGCCCCCCACCCCCAGTAAAACCTCACCACAGCCTCCACTAACAACTGCACCCTAAGCCACTGAATAAATCACAGACACCACTGACACTGTTTACAGATGAAGAAATTGTGTCTAAATTACACTATTGCAAATATCCAGAATCAAAACTAAAGTGCCCTACACAACCAAAACCATAGATACATCTACAGGAAAACGTCTTCTCCTATGAAAGCTGATCTAAAAAACTGGAAGAAGCGACTATTACACCAGACACACAGATAGAGATGTAAGGACACAAGAAACATGAAAAAGCAAGGAAATGACTCCTCCAAAGGAACACAATAATTCTCCAGTAACAGATTCCAACAAAAATTTATGAAATGCCCCAAAAAGAATTCAAAATAATGATATTAAACAAGCTCAGTGAGATACAAGAGAAGACAGATAAATAATACAAAGAAATCAGAAGAACAATTCAGGATAAAAATGAGAAATTCACCAAAAAGATAGATGTCATGATAAAGAACCAAACAGAAATTCTGGAACTGAAGATTCAATGAATAAAATAAAAAATACAATTAAGAGCTTCAACAATGGACTAGATCAACAGAAGAAAGAATTTCAGAACTTGAAGACAGGTCTTTTGAAATAATCCAGTCAAGTAAAAAAGAAAAAAGAATAAAAAGAATGAAGAAAGCCTACATGACATATGGGACACCATAAAGTGACCAAATATTTGAACCTTGAGTTTGCAGAAGGTGAAGAGAAGGGCAATAGCACAGAAAACCTATTTAACCAAATGATAGCTGAAAACTTCTCAAGTCTAGGAACAGATTTAGACACCCAGATACAGGAAGCTCAGAGAGCCCCAAATAAATACCACCCAAACAAGTCTTCTCCAAGGCAAATTATCATCAAACTGTCAAAAGTCAAAGACAAAAAGAGAATTCTAAAAACAGCAATAGAAAAGAATATAGTCACATATAAGGGAACCCCCATCAGTATAACAGTGGATTTCTCAGCAGAAACTCTACAGGCCAGGAGACAATGGCATGATATAGTCAAAGTGCTAAAAAAAATCCTGCCAGCCAATGATACTATACCCAGCAAAGTCAGCCTTCAAAAGCGAAGGAGAAAAAAGTCTTTCCAAATAAGCTAAAACTGAGGGAATTCATCACCACTAGACCAGCCCTACAAGAAATACTTAAGGGAGTCCTACACCTGGAAACAAAAGGATGCTATCTTCCATGATGAAAACACATGAAAGTAAAAAATTCACTAGTAGATCAAACACACACATGAAGAGAAAAATCTCAAATGTTACCCTACAGAAAACCACCAAACCACAATGATAAACAATAAGAGCAAAAGAAAGGAACAAAGGGTATACAAAACAACCAGAAAACAATTAACAAAATGACAAGAATAAGTTCCCACATATCTATAATAACCTTGAATGTAAGTGAATTAAATTTTCTATTTAAAAGATTTACTGGCTGAGACTTCAAGCTATACTACAAGGCTATAGTAACCAAAACAGCATAGTACTAGCACAAGAATAGAGACATAGACCAATGGAACAGGACTGAGAACCCAGACATAAAACCATCCTCATATGGCCATCTGATTTTTGACAAAGCAGACAAAAACATACACTGGAAAAGAATCCCTGTTCAATAATTGGTGCTGGGAAAATTGGATAGCCACATGTAGAAGACTGAAACAGGATTCACACCTCTCACCTCTCACAAAAATCGACTCACGATGGATAACAGACTTAAACCTAAGGCATGAAACCATAAGAATTCTAGAAGAAAATGTTGGAAAAACTCTTATAGACATCGGCCTAGGCAAAGAATTTATGAAGAAGACCCCAAAAGCAATCACAGCAACAACAAAAAATAAATAAATGGGACATGATCAAATTAAAAAGCTTCTGCACAAAGAAACTATCACTACAGTGAATAGACAACCTACAGAGTGGGAGAGAATTTTTGCATGCTATATATCCAGTAAAGGCCTAATAACTGGAATCTATATAGAACTCAGGAAAATTAGCCAGAAAAAAATCAAACAACCCCATTAAAAAATGGGTAAAGGACATGAACAGAAACTTTTCAAAAGAAGATAGACTAATGGCCAAGAAACATATGAAAAAATGTTCAACATCTCTAATCACCAGAGAAATGCAAATCAAAACCACAATGAGATGTCACCTAACACCAGTGAGAATGGCTTATATCAAAAAGTCCCAAAACAACAAATGTCGGCATGGATGCAGAGAGATAGGAACACTCATACACTGTTGGTGGGACTGCAAACTAGTACAACCTTTATGGAAAGTAATATGGAGATAACTCGTAAGAACTAAAAGTAGAACTACCATTTGATCCAGCAATCCCACTACCAGGCATCTACCCAGAGGAAAAAAAGACATTCTGTAATAAAGACATCTACACTTGAATGTTTATAGCAGCACAATTCACAATTGCAAGGATGTGGAAACAACCCAAGTGCCCATCAATACATGAGTGGATTAATAAAACATGGCATATGTATACCACGGAGTACTACTAAGCCACAAAAAACAATGGTGAACTAACACCTCTTGTGTTATCCTAGATGGAACTGGAGCCCATTCTTCTATGCAAAATATCACAAGAATGGAAAAACAAGCACTACATGTACTCACCATCAAATTGGTACTACTTGATCAACATCTATGCGCACATATGGAAGTGACATTCATCAGATGTCGGGCAGGTGGGAGGAGGAGGAGGGGATGGGTAAACTCACACCTAATGGGTGTAGTGCACACTATCCGGGAGATGGGCATGCTGGTAGCTGTGGCTCAGGCAGTGCAAGGGCAATATATGTAACCTAAACATTTGTATCCCTGTAATATTCTGAAATAAAAATAAATAAATAAAAGATTTACTGGCTGAATGGATAAGAAAACATGACCCAACTATATATTGCCTATAAGACACTTGGCTTTCATAGGGGAAGACTTTTTCCTGTAGATGTATCTATGGTGTTGGTTGTGTAGGGCACTTTGGTTTTGATTCTGGGTATTTGCAGTAGTGTAATTTCTACATGATTTCTTCATCCGTAAAGACACATATAGAATGAAAGTGAAGGGATGGAAAAAGATATTCCATGCAAACAGAAACCAAAAGCAAAAAGGAATAGCTATACTTATATCAGATAAAACAAACTTTAAGACAAAAACAGTAAAAAGAGACAAAGAGGGTCATTATATAATGATAAAAGGATCAATTCAGCAAGAGGATATAAAGACCAAATGGAGCTAACAGACATATACAGAACATTTTCTCCAACAGCTGCAGAATACACATTCTTCTCATCAGTACATGGAACATTCTCCAGATTAGACCATATGTTAGGCTACAAAATAAGTCTCAACAAATTTTTAAAAATCAAAGTAATTGCAGTATCTTCTCAGACCATAATGCAATAAAACTAGAAAACACTAACAAAAGGAACTTTGGAAACTGTACAGATACATGGAAATTAAACAACATGTTCTTGAACAACCATTGGGTCAATGAAGAAACTGAGAAGGAAATCAAAAAATTTCTTGAAACAAATGAAAATGAGGACTGTCGAGGAAGGGAAAAAA